>CAKNWW010294446.1:0-10133 GCA_932074435.1 Andricus kollari | reverse complement strand
GAAAAAAAAATTAACGGCCGCACTTGAAGAAAAACTCAAAAATATGTTCAAAATTAAAAAATGAAGCTTAAATATTTTTTTTTATTTAAAATCATTGCATTCAGCGTAAAGCTGATGAAAAAAAGTTTTTAAACCCTCCATGAAAAAGTTAATTTGGATCACTTTTGTAGAAGTTATGGTTAATTGAGTATCAGCGTGCGCGGTAAAAGGTTGAAAATTCGAGCCCCTGTATGCTGACAACCCGTCGTACTAGAGACGTTCTCTGAAGGGAATTAAAAGAGGTTCACTAGGGAAATAATTTCGCGGACTTTCAAGAAAATCGGAGAAAACAAGTTTTTAGGCGGGTACACTTGACAAATTTTGCCCCATTTGTAAATAACCACTGGTTTGCATTGATTCGCGCCCGAATTATCAGAACGTGGCAAACGAAAAGATCACGTCGACGTTCATGGTGATTAGATCGTTGGCAGATGGGCTAAGTTAATTTATATCAAGTGAACCACGTTTACGCCGAGCAATTGTTGTATCAGAATATGGTATATATTTTATAGTGTTTATGTCGATTTTATAAAGTGAAACGGTTAGTTTAGACAACGAAAATATTGTGTGCTTTCAGCGTGCTTCTTTTATACCCATGATAATCTATGTGTGGATTGATTATTCTATCCTATTCGCTAAACTTGTGGAAAATTAACGAATAAATTACCAAAGCTTGTCAGTTCTACGCAACCTACGACTTCGATGCGAATTTAGAAGGCTTATGATTTTCGTCGACTTGGGTCGACTCTCGTCTTTCGGATAACCGCCAACCGTCCGAGTCGTCGACGAAATATGTCATCTCTTCACCATCGAAGTAGATTATCGAAAAACCGATAAGTAGATGCGTTCAACTCTAATGATCAAAATTTTTAGTCCATATTGCTCAGTCGATCTGATCTATAGATTACAAGGCATTCTTTTTACCACACATTCTTACCTCGGATTTTACTAATTAAAGTCACAATGAACCTTATTCGATTGACCTTGCATGCGTGAGAGTATGTGTGTGTTTTTAAGTACGGCGTGACTTATTTATATATAAACTCAACGTTAAAATAATTTTAGATTATTTAAACTAAATTATATTCGATTCAAAATACAAATACCGTTTACTGTGATATGTCAGTATTATGTCTCATGTTTCTCTCTCTCTCTCTTCAATAAGTTAGAGTTTTATTTACTTGCTACTGTTTATCTTTAAATAATTAATTGGATGAGTATTCTCATTTATGTGTTACTATAGATCGAAGATAGAGTTGGGCTATTAACTGTTTCCTGTGGCACACCTTTAGTCACGCTTTTCGATGAGACGTTCGCGTTGTTTGAGAATCCGAGATCGCCACACATTGTTCTCTGTTCTCAAGAAAACCCTTATACCATCTTAGAGCGGGTTCTGATAATCCTATCGACGCCCGCTTTGCCAAGAAAAAGCCATGGTTCAATGTTTCAAAAGCCTTTCGACTCTTCCAAGACCCTCCAGTTACTGTCGACCATCCGCTCACACCAGAGGAGGTCGAGGCATTTTGGGGAGAAGTCTACGAAATCCAGCATCCAGTGAAAGAACACTCGAAGAATATAAATAGCTCCAAGGAGCTGTGCAGTGCCCTCATAACACCTGAGAAGGAATGCCCACCTATCAATACCGAGGAGGTGAAAAAGTATTAGGAGACATGAAAAACGGTTCTGCTCCGGGACTAAATGGTCTCAAAACCTTCTGGCGAAAAAAGTTGTTTGTTAAACCCACCAGCATCTGGCCCGCATTTTACCTGATATCTGAAGTCGGAGAAGCCTATTCCGGTGTGGTTGGTGGAATGACGCGCAGTGGTGCTCCACAAATAAAAAGTTGTCTACCCCAGAAACCAGAACAGGCTTACCCTACGTTTTTGAGGTCCCTGAATCCGAATCCGGGGTCCGTTGGGTTCCATTACGTCAGATTTCGTCCCTAACTTTAAAAAACATGAAAACTGCTGCTTTCAGGTGAAACATGATCCTTAACTATGAAATCTGCTCATATCCTATGTTTTCGAGGTCGGTGAGTACAAATTCGGAGTTGTTGTGGTTCAATGACGTCATACTTTGTCCCTAACCTAAAAAAACAGTTTATTGGTAATTTGATATAAAACATGTCTTTTTTCAATGCAAAAAGGTCATATCCTATGTTTTCGAGGTCGCTGATTACGAATTCGGAGCCGTTATGTTTCTATGACATCACATTTCGTCCCTGATCTCAAAAAAAAAAAAATGGTAAATTGGTCATTTTATGTGAAACATGTATTTTTTCAATGCGAAGTGGCCATATTCTATGTTTTCTATGTTCCTGAGCACAAATCCTGAATCCATTCGGTACCACGGTCCCAGCCTTTACACTTTCATACGTAACTTCGGAAAAAAAGTCAACTCAACAGACCGTTTCGTTTCGATACGAAATCAGTTCAAGCTAAGAAGACCCAGGCGCCGATTCCTCGTCCAGCGAAAATTGAAAGCTATACCGAAAATCAGTTGATGCCGCTGACAGAATTGTCAACGGTCGATCGCAGGTGAGTCTTGCGTGCTGGGGGTGATAATCCTCATAGTCCTTCAGGTCTAAGTATGAGGACTTTCCGACTTTGACGAGGACAAAGTCAACTCGTGGTCGGACATACTACGGTTTCATTCTCATACCCTAATGCCCCCCTGCAAGGCAGTACCCTCCTACTGGCTTCTTTACTCCAACAGATAGTGATACGAATGATCTACACATCCCCTTTTAGGGCAGTCGTAATCGTTCACAGAATCTGTCGGAGTAACAGGATTTCGTCACTCTTTCAAGCAACAAGATCATACTGAGAGAAAATAACAAAAATGCATACATTATCTGATATCCAAACATACAATTATGCAGTGCGAGAACGTGCGAATTGCTGGTTCGCACGTTTGTTATCTGGACAATGCTGTCAACAGCATCAACTGACTTTTTACTAGATTTCAATTTTAGCTAAACTAGGATTCGGACGACTGGCGAGTCTCGTCTGCTGGGTTAACAGTTTTTCCTAAGTTACGCATCAAAGCTTAAAGGCTGGGACCGTGGTATTTGTACTTAGGAACCTAGAAAACATAGGATATGACAAGTTTTCATAGGTACGAATCATGTTTCACCTCAAAACAGCGCTTTTGATGTATTTTGAGGTTAGGGACGACATCTGACGGGATGGAGCCAAACGGACCCCGGATTCGGATTCAGCGACCCCAAAACCGTAGGAGAAGCTTATTCTGGCTTTTGGGGTGAACAACGTTCTTTTTATGGAGCTGTGCAATTTCTTTTAACAGGCTGTAAATGATCTTCACAGCTGTCCTAAATGATAGGATTCTTTGGACATTCGAACTTGTGTGGCAAGAGATGTACGAACAACGCAGCTTAAATAAAGGCGTAGCAGGATGTCAGGAGAACCTGCTCGTCGATAGATATGTCTGTAAAGAGGCAGCATCCTACCAGCGCTGCCTATCGCTGTCCTGGATTGACTACCGGAAAGCTTTAGATACAACCTCCCATAGACTTGTCGTCTGTCTGTTGGAAAGCTTAAAATTTCATCGACACATCGTGAGGTTCACAGAGAGATTGATGCCACCTTGAAAAACCATATTGACTATCTCATCTCAAAAACATCATGTTACATATAACAAAGTCACCTTTCATAGAGGTATCTTTCAGGGCGACACCTGAAACACGATATCGAGAGCATAAGGTCACTCATATACTTTACATGGGTGATCTTAAGATCTATGCTGGGAATGCTGAGCGACTAGATCTAGCTCTAGGGATTGTCGAGAAATATAGTTAGAAGGTTCGAATAGAGTTTGGGTTCGAGAAATACTCGAAGGTTAGTACAGAGCGAGGAAAACTTAATGATATCCCCGAAGACCCTGAGCTCGTCGATAGAAGCGCCTTATTACACCTTGGCGCTGGGGAGATCTATACATATCTGGGCATGCCACAGAGCCGCATTCAGGTTGTGCCTATAAGTAATACTCTCCAATGCAGATACAAACGTCTTATCCGATGAATTTGTTGTTCCGAACTATCGACAACGAACACAGTATCTGCAACGAACATGCTTGCCATCCCGGTAGTACTCTATTCATTTGGAGTGGTTCAATGGACGAAGGACGAGTACAGATCTTTTGATATCAAGTCACGAAGGGTTATGCACATTAAGTTGCCTGTTCCAGAAGTTTACATGCCATTCCGTCAAAGTCCTCAAGAATATTGAATCTTGAATGTCTTCATAACAGGATTATTCTTGGTAGACCACATATAGTCGCAAATGGACGAGACTCTCTTCTTAAAATGGTCCGGAAACACGAGAAAGTTGGCAAAGGAGCGTTTCTCTACAAAGTAGCGGAGGAGGGTCCTAAAACACTTGGCCTTGACTTCAATATCAGGGCTGATCAGAATGCATAAGTCATTATCCATCTCGAGTCTTATGAGCTAACGTTTGCTTTACTTAAATCATCCAGATTTCAGTCAGGCACAAATAGTTTCACTTTGGAGTGTCAAGACTAGCATACCGTCCCCACATTAGGAGCCAAGACATTCTCGATGATAACTGCAGAGCATGTCATGCACACCACGAGCACCTAGGCCACATACTAGCTAGTTGTCCAACTAATGAGGAAACGAAGTACATCCAAAGGCACACTGCGGCTTTAATAGTGCTATTTCGCTGGGGGCGGGTGCAATTTTGTAGAATCGCACTCGCTCGCGGTAAAATTCTGCGGATTTCCTCATTACAAGCTTTTAACTACATAACTATGTTTTTGTTCATAACATTCAGATTTGATACTTTTCTCAATATATATTAGTACGGCACCTGCTCTTGTATATCTGCATTCACGTATTGTCTCATAATTTATATAATATAATAATAATAATTGTCTCAATGAATTTTCTTGATATGAAACTGTCCCTCGATTCAGTATCGATTCTTGCAATTATTTCTATAATTTTCATTCTCAAATGTAGTTCTTCTTACTTTGAGAACCATATTAGGTAAGGAGCTCACCGACCTCGTGCTTTTGCGACTGTTTCCTTTAAAAGAAGATCAGCTATTTACAAACAAATAAAATAATTCAGAATAACAAAGCTAATTTGCAGGTAAAACGTGGAATATCACAACTCCTTCCCCCAGAGAGGAAACTCTGGGGTTTCCCTTCTGTTCCAGGTCAAGACTAACACTAGTGGTAGGCAGCTTATTTTCGCATCATTTTTCTAAAAATGAAAAAATAAAAAGATCACCCGATCCAAAGCAGAACTTTACATTCTCATGTTCAAATTATAAAAAGTCGAAAAAAAATCAAAAGAAAAGGTACAAATCGTATGAGTATCGATATATGTTGACAAAATAAATCACTGGCAGCGCTTTGCTTTTCGAAACCTAAACAATCTTTGATTCTATTACTGTAATCAGAATGTTCATGTATGTTTAGGTTTATTTGCTCTCATATAACGTAGGATAATCCTACACATTACATACGAAATGATTAAGGTGATATATCACACATAGTTGGTAAGGTAGTATATAATGTCTATTTAAAAGAAAGCATGTAATGTTTATGTAAAGACTCTTTAAACTCGTAAAAGGGAGAGAGTATAAACAAAATAAAGAGATGCGTTTTTTTACAATCAGTTTTTGGTACTTGTACCAGTAAAAAAGTCCCAGTGACTTGTTTTGCTACCTACAGGGTTCATCTGAAACATAATATTCGTCCTTAAAGGTCAGTGTGATCTTTTCAGAAATTAAATCCTCATTATTTTTATTTCAAACTCGGATGAAATCTTTCTCTGTTTTGGCGATATTCTAAATTATTTTATATTATCGTTTGAACTTCAAACGATATCATAAAATAATTATTTTTCAGTTAATTACAAACGTTTCTTAAGCTAAAATACGCCATTTCAAATCCTGCATTTTCTATTCTATGATTTTCACAACAAATTTAGAATGATCGACCTTATAAAAAACTTGTATATTCAAGGATTGGTGCCGTAATAACCATCCTTCTTCCTTACCCTGCTTCGGGTTTTTATATGTATTGACTTTCACTTGATTACTCTGAGTTTGCAAAGTGATACAAATCGCCTTTATTAAGTAATTTCCGATTTTCGTTTTAGTGTGCAGTTTCGTAGTTCATAAACGATGTCATGAATATGTAACCTTCACGTGCCCTGGAGCTGATAAGGGTGCCGATTCTGATGTAAGTAAAATAAAAGCAATTTAGTGACGTAAATAAAAAACCTAACTTTATTTTATTCGCCAGAATTGTATGTAATGTTTGAGACTATACTATGAACTTTAAAAAAAAAGAAATCAACATGATTCCCCGAAAATTGACATAGAGACATAATTTTTTATTTTGACTTAACCTTTAACGGGTACACATATGACTTAAGCTCAGAAGATACACACCGACTCTCAGTCAGGTCACGGTTTTCTCTCATTTTTTTAACTGATCGCTCTATATTTTGTCATCAATACCATAGAAATATATATTTTAAGATAGGACCCTTTCTTTTTTAGAGGTACCCATCGTAAAAATATGAATTTCTGGCAACAGTCAGAGCTTGAATCTTCACGCCGAATTGAGATGGCTTATTCGGCACGTACACCAAAAAGAGATACCTATCTCTAAACGGAACTAGCATCTCATCAATACAAGTTTTATCACTTAGTGATAAAACTTGTATCCTCCAGCTAGGTGGGTACTGAGAGACGGGTGTAACCGTTAAAGGTTAATTTAATTTTCTTTCGCAAGAGCTATTTTTCTTTTTATGCTTGAAAAATTAAACGAAATCTTCCAATCACAAACTACGAATCATCTAACCGCGAGCGGCGCATTTGCCTGAGTTGTATTTACCCGATCGCTCTGAAATCAACTGTTTTGCGTCCCCTCTATATGCATCCTTAAGTCGCAATTTTCATTCAGTTGTTATAAAATAGTATATTATGCTACAAGGGAAGTATGCGGCCGATTCGGCGAAGGTGACTTTAACTGCCGGAGAAGAGTAGGGATCAATCGAAGTGAAAATCCAGTGGCGGATCCTCCGAACAGGCTGCAAAATTTCTAACATTTTGAAATTGCGAATGAAAATGTTTGATCGTAATTTGTTATCAATAAAATTTGTTGATAACAAAAAAAACGATTTAATTATCTGATCCTCTAGTTAATATTGTCCGCTCCTGATGAACACTTTTTTATTCGTTCGAAAAAATGAAAGAGGGGGGGTGGGGGGGATTTCGCATCTGCCTACAGCGGCAAATTGTCTTAATCTGTTTTAAACTGTGAAAATCAGCTCCATCTCACGATGCATATGACATCAAAGCATAGCAAAAGCTATGAGTTGGAAGTCTTAGCTGTAATTGACCCTTTCAGGAGGTTCTGCACCTATTTGTTGTGGATCCAGTTTAAGCTGGTAACAGTCTGTTTAGCATTTAATTTAACGATGAGGAAAAAAGAAGGATGACGAATTAGAGCTACTAAAGCGTGCTATTCGGGATAAGAGCGATGATCTTTCAGTCTGCGTGGCGGAGTGTTGTACAAGTTTATTGATGGCATCGATTTACTTATGGTTCCAGCATCAATGGAGCCATCGATTTACATATGGTTTCAGCATCAGTGGAAATGGATGTAATAAAAAAAAGTAAAAAAAAAAATGCTCATGAGAATGGTAACGAATCTGCCAATAGAACACAATAGGAGAGTATTAAGCAGGAATATTGCATTCATCAACTGAAACTTGAGTTCAAAAGTACATCTCAAATTCTGTTCCATGTATCATTGCTGATACAAAATAAAGAAAGTAAGAAGGATTTCCACAGTTACTGCAGAAGCCCCTCTAGAAGTTCCTGTATACACTTTTGACATAGCTCATCTGGGTCCTCCACGGTCGACGTGTAAACGATTTAACTATATATTAGCTTTAATAAACAGTCATACAAAATTTATCTCTCTTTATCCTACATGATCTACGACGACATCAGAAGTTATTGAGAAGTTAAAAAAACAAAAGTTCATTTTTGGAATTCCTCGTTGTATAATTACGGACAAAGGTACAAATTTTTCAACTGAGGAGTTTCCGCAGTACTGTGAAGACGAGGATATCAAGCATTGAATGATAACTACTGGTTTACCACGCGCTAATGGAGAAATTGAGCAATTCAATCGATCTATCTTTCCTATACTCATTAAGTTGCCAGTGGATGATCCAAGCTAATGGTATAAGCACGACCGTAATGGTGTCACTTATTAAGGATGGGCAATTGTATCGAGAAGAAAGATGAAGTCAAAGAATAACACAAAGTCAACGTTAGATAATGGTTTATTAACCCAGCTTACAAAGATGGGGCACCTAATAGCCCCAATCGCTGCAAAATCTCACCGGCTCTCAGTCGAGAGCAGATTAAGGGTATGAGATGCAAGGCGTAAGGGGCAACTTCTAGTGATGTGCAGGTCAGGCATTATGGAACGTTTTAGAGATAAAGTCGTAAGGATATGCAGTAGCACGAGAACTGTCTAAGTGGTAGTGAAAATTCGAAAAATAGGTCCTGGCCCTCAGTTGTGTAGTGGCTTCATTTCTTCATTATTATTTCTTCATGCCGTTGTAACTTGTCATTGAGGGTTAACCAGGCTTTTGTTTTCGTCTTCTCTAGGCTTCGATATCTTTTCTCCTTATGCTGTGGTATTATTTCTTCCTTCTCGAACTTTATCTTCAGAATATCTTCGAATTCTGTATTAATCTCAAGCCAAACGCCTCTCACGTACTCAGTTCTAGTCATATCTAGAACCGTATGCCAGTATTTGTTATGAAAGTAAATAAATAAGTAAATAGATATATTAAAAAAAATAAAATAACATAAATGAATGAATAAGATAAATAAATAAATCAAATATATGAAAAATGAAATGAATTACAAAAATAAATAAATAAAAAAGAAGATGATATGGTTACGTTTATACCCCAACCCTATCTTTACCATCAAGCTAATAAGTCGTGTAGTATTAAAACTGTCTATCCTATAGAGGTGAATTCATATATTGAGTGTCAACAGAAGTGTCCGTGTTCGTTATAGAGAGTGTCCGATAGGAAGAGGTAGCTTAACATGGGATTTCCTATACCTTGGGTCGGGAAATCATGTAAAGTGTCCATGAACAGAGGTGTCCGTTCTGGAGAAGTATCCGTAATTCGAGGTTTCAGTGTACTCATAACTTCATAGACAAATATTTCTTTTACTAATCGGAAAAATAGATATCGCCTAATTTCCTCTAAGAACAGCATATTCCGTCCCCTTAAATTCTGCAACTTCATGTGTAGAACATGCCTGATTTTAAATGGATTAAGTTCAAATAATTTTACTATCCAAGTTTAAAGTTCGTAGTAGAGTCCGGTAACAGTCCTATTCCATTTTTTTCACAGTAGATTCGAAAAGGTCTTTGTTTTCATATAACGCAAGTCTTGAGAAATCCAAACAAAATTTAATAACTTCTTAATTCGCTTACTGGAACTTAAAAATACAGAACATATAGATACAGTTGTCAAAAAGTTAAGTTATTTCGAAGACAGCCATACATGAATTTTGAAATTTTAAAATTTGGACATTACATGACAAACAAGTTACACACTCGGGGTCATGACATGACATGCCGTGAAGTTACAGAACAAGAAACTTGCGGCCAAATGTCATAAAAGTCATGACATGGCATACAATGACACGACTTCCAATGAGAGGACATGGCATGACATGCCAGGCCATGACATGACGCATCATGCGACGTGCCATGAAATTACAGGACATGAGACTTGCGGCAAAATGTCATGAAAGTCATGGCATGGCATGCAATGACATGACATGACATGACATACCATGACATGACAAACACCTTACACACACGGGGACATGACATGACAGCCCATCCCTAGCGGACCGAATGAACGGAACGGATACGCTACAGCGTATCGCTATAGTATCCACATCGTATCCTCTCCGTATCATGCCAGAAAAACTCATTAAAAAGGGAAGATGAACATTTAATTTGTTGAGATTCGGATTCTACGTGAAATT
>CAKNWW010294443.1:0-11896 GCA_932074435.1 Andricus kollari | reverse complement strand
GATATTTGTACAGAACAAACTCCTAATGCTAATTTAGAAATTAAGGAATTTCCAGCAGAATCAACAAGTACTACGGTGGTAGAAATTTCACAGGATTGTGAAACAGACCAAGTTTAACCGAAAAATATCACAAAAGAAGAATCATTACGACAAAGTCGTGAGAAAAATTCTGCTAAGCAACGAGCATATCGTCTCCGTCAAAAGGACATTCGTAACAATGAGATCACAAAAAAACAATCATTAGAACAAAGTCGTGAGAAAAAAGCTTTTAAGCAGCGAGAATATCGTCTGTGTCAAAAGAACATTCGTAACAATGAGATTAACAGCAAAATTCTAAGAACGAGAGTACAAATAAATGACAATGCTGTGTCGTTGGAAAATGAACAAATGATTGCCTCTGATTTAAATCAAATTGTTTCTCAAGACTGTCAACCTTCTGTTGAACGCTCTCTTGCTGAAGAAGAACAGTTTAAACTTTTTGAACGAAAAAATAAATAAAGAATAGGCAACGTTCTTTTTGTAGGAGAATGCGTGATGAGAAAGATAATGTAACAATAGAAGATGATATTTGTACAGTAAAAACTGCTAATCCTTATTCAGAAATCAAGGAATTGCCAGCAGAATCAACAAGTACTGCAGTTACAGAATTTACACAGATTTGTGAATCTCCTCAAGTTCAGCAGAAAACAGACACAGGAGAAGAATCATTACTAAAAAACGAAAGATGAAATGCTGCTAAGCAAAGAGCGTATCGCCTTCGTCAGAAGAACATTCGTAACAAAGAGAATCTCAGCAAAATCCAAAGGACGAGAGTACAAGCAAATGACAATGTAACAGTGGAGTCCTTAGGAAATGAACAAATGATTGCCTCTAATTCAAATGAGAATGTATCTCAAAACTGTCAACCTTCTGTTTATCCTCGAAATCTTTATGCCAATATTGCAACTCCAGCTGTAACAGAACACTATTCCGGATAAATGAATATTTTATGTAAACATTGTAATGTCAGACGCTTCCAAGCTGAAAAAGTAGCTAACAAACAAAATTCATTCAATGATTGTTGTAGCCATTCATTTACACTACATTGTATCCTTTGTTGCCAATAAAAAATAAAACTATTTGTACAATGGAATTTACAGGGATTGCTTCAATATTACTTCCCCATGGGAAAACTGTGCACAAAACTTTCGGTATACCTGTTCCTCTATTTTCTGATTCCGTATCAAACACCCGAAATCAATCAAAAGATGCACAATATTTGAGAAACGTCGATATTTTCATTTGGGATGAGGCTCCAATGGCACCAAGATATGTATTGGAATTGATTGACAGAACTCTACGAGATTTCATGAATAACGGCTTGCCATTTGGCGGGGAAAAAATGCTGCTAGGAGGAGATTTTAGGCAATTATTACCTGTGAAAGTCGGTGCTACACGAAGTGAATTGGTAAATTTATCTATCAAGTCCAGGGCATTGTGGAAACATTTTTGCGTGTTTTCATTAACTGAAAATATGCGAACTTTACCAGGGGAAGCAGAATTTGCTAAGTATCTGTTGTCTGTTGGCAATGGTAGTTTCAATGACAATGATAATAATCTTTAAGCACCAGAACAATGTGTAGCTCCTAGAACTATGATATAGTATAAATCATTTTTAAAGAAACAATTATTAATCGTAGATATGAAGATCTAGCTAAGATGGCCGTATTGTCTGCACGTAACGTTGATGTTGAAGAAATCAATTGCAGAGTTGTACATTTACTCGACAAAACAACAGAACGGATTTACATAAGTATACATAGTACGGAAAATTGCGATAATCGAGATATTACTAATGCGATACTGCCGGAATATCTGAATACTTTGAACCCTCCTAATTTTCCACAGTATAAATTACGGTTAAGAAGTAATTCGATTGTAATGCTCATACGAAACTTAAGTTTCAATGAAGGTTTTATGCAACGGAACGCGATTACAAATACTTGAACTTGCTAATAATCTTTTAAGGTGTCGTATCTTAACAGGGGATAAAGCAGGAAATATTGTGTTCACGCATCGTATTTCATTATATTGTGACGTTTACCCCTTCACTTTTAGGCGGTAGATTTTCTTAAAGATGTATTCAATCATAGAAAATTGTACGTGGCACTTTCTCGAGTTAGATCTTGGAAATCTTTACGTATTTTCTTGGGAGAACAACGCCCGAATAAAATGATTAAAAATTATGTATACACAAAATTATTTGACTAAAATAATTAGTTTACTTTTTAAACAATCGATAAAAAATGTTTTAAAAACATCTTGAGGTCACAGGATACTTTACTATACAACAATTTAGATTACGTGGGTTTTTATTTACAATCTACAATTTAAAACAAAAATATTATTGCCCAGATGTAAAAAACATGAAGACGGACGTCTGACAACCATTATTTTTTTGAAAAATTATTCACAAAAACCTGCGTAAAGTAATTTACTCTTACGGCAAAGTTTCATATGCCCTCGAGTTCTTTGCAGCAAAATAGATTTTCAAATACGAAACACGCGCGCTCAAGCGCGCGATCGGTCTCGTGGAGCTAAAAGTTAGAAATGAAGGGTATCCATAAAAAATGCGGCTCTATAATCTACAATATAACTGAAGAGAACCCTAGGGCAGCCATTTATATCTGAAGGGATATTTATTGTATTTGCTCACCTAGTTTCTGTATCAAAGAGCTAGACGCGATTCGAATTGAACGCGAAAGAGGAGGGAGACGTTAAGCCATGTTGATTTGCTCAGCGTACCAGCCATTCAATTCTCCGGACTCGCCACCAAGATCTTGGAGAGTCCTTGACAATTATTACTGGAAGGATCAGTTTAATTGATCAGCTGGAGTTCACAGTGAACAGTACAGAGGTCCAAACATCAATCTTGTGAGGGTAACTGTCCTCTTTGTATTAGAAAACTAGATGAGGATGCTCCTTGGTGATTAGTGTAGCAAGATATACATACTAAGGAAATCTCGAACGACATACAATCGGCTAAGAGGAACTCATAGAGGGAGCATGTTTAGGGGCTTCAAAATGTACTTAATACTGCGAAAACTAGAGAGCCTCGAAGAAAAACCCTACACGTGAACTGAAGGCATTGATTTTGCCAGCAGGTGGCATGATAGAAACGGCTAGTAAAATCCTCGATTACCTCGTGCAGGTGCTCTTCTCTGGTTCCTGGGGCAGAGGAGATGACCAGAGGGTGGCAAGCCGGATATTAAAACAATGAAGAATTAGATGTGTCGTTCGGCGTTTCGAACCATTCAAGGCCGCTAGGGACGCTAGTTTTTAAGAGACGATTGTGTGATATTTTTAGGGCGTGTATCGCTGTAGGATATATCTCCATGTCATGGAAGAAAGTCAAAGCGATTTTTATAACAAGGCGGGTGGAGCCTCCTGCTATGAGGCCAAAATCCATTTGTCTCACAGAAAGGCAAATCCAAAAGGCGGGGCGAACAGGAGACATATAGGGCGCTTTTAGCAACAACCCTACAAAATCTATATTCAATTCTGTAGAGAAATATGGTGTAGGTAGCGCTATGAATAGGTGAATGCGCTAGATGCTATGCGACATAATTGTCCAAAAATCGCTTCACGGGTGCAACGTGAGAGCAAAGGTAAAAAGTGGGTGTCCGAAGAGGCAAGCTTTTTCTTCCACCCTGTGTGCGAAATGATTGTCCAAAAATCGCTTCACGGGTGCAACGTGAGAGCAAAGGTAAAAAGTGGGTGTCCGAAGAGGCAAGTTTTATCTTCCACCCTGTGGCTCATGAGGCTCGATAATGTCAAGTTTGCCGAAGACGAACGAGAAACGCTGAACCACCTGCTAGAAGTCCACTTCTCAGGTGCAGAGCGAACCCAAACCGACCAAGAGGAGGAAAGCTGGGGCCAGTAGAGGAAGAAGGCCGACTGGAATTTCGCCGCCTAGGTCGTTGATATCAAGAAGGTAGAATGGGCCATTGGGTCCTTCTGCCCCTTTAAGTTACCAGAGGCGGATGACGTATACCCAGTGCTTACAAAAGGGCATGTATTTCGTCTTCGACCCACTGACAAAACTATTAAGGGCAAGCATTGCCCTTAAACACGTGCCATCAGCATGGAAAGAAGGTAGAGTGGCCTTCATTCCCAAACCTCGGGAGAAGGGCTTAGACTGATGCCTCCCCGCTGCATAGAGGGCAGCAGGCCTTTTAGTCAGACTGCTCTGTAGAAGCTTCACTTTATGCTGCCGTGGTAAAATTGTAGTAGCAGCTGGAACAGGGAGGGTATATTGTAGGCACCTTCTTCGACATAAAGGGTGCCAAGGGGGTGCCAGGGATCCAAGGCAACGAGAAAGCGGACCAGTTGGCAAAAAGCTGCGCAGCAAGTGAATACATAGGATCTAAACAGGTACTGAGACTAGAATCTTGTTGCATTGTGATAATCACTAAAAGCTGGATTTAGACGAAGCACCGGGAATACTAGAAACAAACCTTGAGATGCCGGCAGGTGTAAGCCATCCTAGGCTACACGTACAGGATGGACAGAGCCAGTTAAATCCTGGGATTACCCGAGAAAGACATAATGACATTGTTTCAGATGCTTACAGGGCACCACAGAGTTCCGAAAATGCGGCAATGATGAAACATTCCTGCATTTCTTATGCCTGTGCCCGGCATTAGCAAGGCTCAGACAACGAACCCTAGGAACCGACATCATGGGACCTGAGGAGATAATAACGCGATCAGTGGATGACATATGTACTGGGCTTCATCAAGAGGTTTGGAATCAACTACTGAAAGCAAATAGTTAAGGGTATGGCCCATTATGCTTTATAGCTTGAACCCCAGGGGGCCCTATCAGGGGTCCCTGCCCGCCTATAAACTAAACTAAACTAAACTAGTAGTCCAGTCAATGAAGCTCTGAAATAACATTTTTAAGGCTGCATCAGAAATGGATGCATTTTTGCATACACCCTATTTTTGGGGTGAGAAACCCGAATCTGAAATTAATTTTCACTTAAAATGCTTTTCTCTGGCCAAAAATTGATTTTTCGGAGTTTTTCGCGTTTTTCACAGGAAATACTTATCGTACGGAAAAAATAATGCAACCACGTGTTCGAGGAGGTCGTTTTAGATAAAAAACGATTGTCAAATACATTTTGATCAGTGTAGAATCTTAAGAAACGAGCTATTTTTTGAAACGGCGATATATATAGATATAGTGCGCGTGCTACTCTCGCCGACTGATGCTCGTGCTCTATCGCGCATGCGCTGACAAGGGCGCGATGAAGAAAATTATGGCAGCGACGTAAGAGTTTTGAACAAGGAAAACTGATATGAGAAGAGCATATTTTTCAGGAGTGATACTTTCGCATCTTAAAATATCATAAAATTGAGCCTCATCAATTCTGCCGCCCTGATGAAGAAACTGTACAACTGCATTTTTATCAAAAATGAGTTTTTTAATATTTGGATTCATAATGAAAAGACGAACTTAACTATGCTAATCATTATTAAAAATTGTAATTAAATGTCGAGACAATTAGGTCTCAATTAAGATATCTACAGCGATTTTTGAGAATTAATGATGAAGAAACAATACATCAGTAGAAATTCTAGCATATCTACACAAATTCCAGGATTTGGGATAGTGCTAAACCCTCAGATCCTGATAAATGAAACACATCTGCGCAGATGTGTTTTTGCCCATTAGGATCCTCGGTCTTTCTGCAGTCTGATTTCCTGAAATCGAATAGCATAAGTACATGTTAAGTTTCTTCATCCGGATTCGAGGGTAAGTTCGAGCCACCGATCCTTCTATTCAGTAGCACATCTGCAGTTTTTATTTTGTCAAGTAAACATAATTCTAGTTTATTAATTATATAATTATTATTAATTATCTGAAATAATTGTAGAATTATAATTAATAAATTATTATCCTTGTAGAGACTATCGCAACCATTTGGTGATATTAGAAAAATTGTTATTTTTTAAAATAATGCGGAAGCTTTTCATTTTAAAATTGTGAGAAAATTGGACAATTTTTTTTTAAATCACTCGCGTGATTTTTTTGTAAACCAACATATGAAAAAAGTTACAAATATTGTTGTGAAAATACATTCAATTCACTGATTTTGTCAAAATATTTTAAGTAAGAGGTAAAAAAATTAATCGAGCCATTTTTTTGACAGTTCAAATTTTGATTTTCCGACATTTTTTTTTTAATTTTTAATTATATGTACGCTGATATACATAACATATGTAGTAAAAAAGTTCCAATAAAATTTTATGTCAAACAAAAACGGGGTCCTCTATACAGGTTTTTGTAGCACTATGATTAATAAATTAAGAATCAAATAATTACAATTTTGATACTTTTAAATTTGCTGATTATAATTTCACGCAAAGCGACACTTCGATTTTCCCAAACTTACTGTTCTAATACAAATATCTTTTGTTTGTACTGATTATATATATTTAAAAATAAATATCAGTTGTTTTCTATAATATATTATTGTCAATAATTCATTTTTATCTCGAATCTTTGTAGTAATATAGTTTCTTATATTCTTTCATATAAAAAAATCAATAATTTTACCTAAAAAATTGATAAATGATCATATAAAGTACATTTTCCAGTATACTTAGAAAAAAAATGGGAAAATTCAATTCAAAATCGAGTTGGGGAATAATTTTTTGGATATTCGTTTTTTTAAAATGAAGAATGTTAACCTCAATGTATGTTCAACTGACAGATATAATATTATTTGTAAAAAGAAATTATTTACTTGGTCTACCGAAGCATTCCAAATAATAGCTTTTTTTTGCCACAAACAATTTTTTATAAACAGATTTTTTGGTTGAGAATTCGAATTAGTAAACTGAAAAATTAAATTCAAAACCATTTTAAGATTTATAGAATATATAGAAAAATGTCCAGTTAAATTTAATAGAATCTGTAAAAGTCACATACTAAAAATCTTTCCCTTTAATGGATATTATTTATTGTTAGAATTTTTCGTTATGCTTGTCAGTCATAAGGTGTGTTCATGACACTGTTAAGCGAACTTAAATGGTTTTGATAAACAACTCTTTTGTTTTATTTTGTGCTCACACAATGACTTTAATTATTAAAATATCAAATTAATTACTTTTATATTATTGATACATTTTGTATTTCTAAAACATAACAATAAATTATAATTTAACAAAAAATTAATTATCACATCAAAATTTTAATTTTTTATCAATTTTTCGAAAGTTTGTAGTTGTTAAGTTTCTCCAGCAGGAAACTCGGAGGTTCTTGAAGGCTGATTCCTGTATTCGGCAGCACATCTGCGCAGATGTGTTTATTAATAAGGAGACTCGGCGACTTTATGCATTAATATCTAGCATACCTACAGTTTTGCATATAAATAATTGAATTAGCCATTTTTTGATTGTTTAAATGAATAGAGCATGCGAGATTTACCCTTCATCTTTCAACCAAGTTGTTGTATTTTCAACCAAAAAGTTGAATTCTCAACTAAAATTGTACATTTTTATCTGGAGTACTTGAATTTTCAACCAACAAGCTGAATTTCCATACAAGGAAATTAATTTTTATACAAAAAGATTAATTTTCTACTAAAAAAGACGATTTTTCAACAAAATACATAAATTTTTAACGAAATATTTGATTTTTTAACATAAAAATTAAATTTTTCAGTTTCAATTTTCGGTTAAAAAATTAATTTTCAACTAAAATGATGAATCATTGGCTGGAATAGTTTAATTTTCAACTAAAAATGGTAATTTTTCAACCTGAAATTGGATGGTTAAATTAAAAAGTTTTTATTACGTTCAACTGAAGAGATGAATTTTTAACTACAATGTTAGAATATTCAATTGGAATAATTACATTTTAAGTTGAAAAAATTAATTTTCTGTTAAAGAAAGAACGAATTTTCAACAAAATAGCTCACTTTTAAACCAAATAGATAAATTTTTAATTGAAATGATGAATCTGGAACCAAAAAAGTTAATTTTTAACAAAAGAGTTTAATTTTCAACTCACAAAATTGAATTTGTGTTCCAAAAAAAGATCAATTATCAAACATAATAGTTCAATTTTCACTTTAAAAAATTAAATAAACTAAATTGAATATCTCGCGCTTTAGAGTATGTAGATACTTTTATTTTAAGTTATCCGAAGTTTACGAATACGGTGGTTCAAAAAAGGCTTTTTTGAAGAAAAAAGATTTTTCAATTCTATTTAAAATTTAGGTTAAATAATAATTTTTGTCGATTAGGAAAACTGGATCTGATGATTATAAGTGTTGCCCCAAAAGTGATAAGTTTGAAACATGAAAAAAGACTTAAAAATCATCGACACAATGATTTTATGACAACCCAATTTTTTTTTACTTTGAACAAATGATTAAAATTGTAATAAAAATCTCATTTTATTTTCCATCAAAGATTTTATACAATAATAATAATTGTAATATTTTCATTTCTGTGGACGCTGTTATTCTACCTGATTTCACGAGTTCACATTTTGGCCTCACTGAAAAAATAGATGGTGTATTGCAGCGCAGCGGATCCCAATACCGTTTCAGTTTCAAATATTGCATTGTTCATACACAATTATTATTGATATAACTATATAAACTTAGAACGTAAATTATGAAAACATAGTTTCTGAATTAAAACTCAAAAACCAGCAGAAAGTATTAAAAAAATTATTAAATTATGTTTCCGTAGCAATTCATTGCTACTCATTGAATTAGTAAGTCGGCATTACTAAGCAGATTAGTAGAATGCCCTTACGAATTCATTTAGTAATATAAATCTTACCATTAAATTTAGTAGAAACTGATAAAATTACGAATTTATCAGTCAGATAAAATGCTACTAATTGCATTGGTAAATTTCTACTAATTCGGATTTAGAGAGTAATATCGAAAAATATTATAAAATATGAAAATATCACAATAAGTATTCGATATATTTGTATAATATAAAAAAAACTCTCCTAAAAACCATAAAAATTGCGATTTCTCTGGCGGCACTATTGGGATCGGCTGACTGGAATTTCGAAGTCAGCGTGAGAGTGGGGCAAACACCTCGGCAAGCTCGAGCAAGGATGAGGGGAAGCGGTCTTATTGGGAGCGGTCTTATTGAGAGCTTCGACTGTATCTGAATTTAATTAAAGTTCCTACAATTTATTAATTCTTCGAATGAATCACTCAGAAGCTTATAAAATTGTGACTGACAATGAGTAACACACCAAAAACTTACCTTTGTGCATGAAGCAAGTGCAGGCATACGTCCAAAACGAGCTTACGTTATAATATATTCGTTATATAATACTCTAGCTTTTACCGTAAATATTTTCATCGAATCACTGACACAGGCAACACAAATTTCACAAGAGGAATACAACTTTATGTGCACCAATAATTATCAATATTGTTGTACCATACACGCGCCGAAATGGAAGACTCTCTGCTCAGAACTATTTGTTTGGGCTAGTATAATTTGTTGTGTTTTGTTTACGTTGTTCTTATCTCTCGCACTGTACAGTTCGTATTCTCCGCGCGCGATCCAGCGCATGCGCGATAGAGCACGAGCATCAGTCGGCGAGAGTAGCACGCGCACTATATCTAGGTATATCGACGTTTCAAAAAATCGCTCGTTTCTTAAGATTTCACACTGATCAAAATGTATTAGACAATCGTTTTTTATGTAAAATGACCTCCTCGACCACGTGATCGCATTATTTTTTCCGTACGATCAGTATTTCCTGTGAAAAAGCGAAAAACTCCGAAAAATCAATTTTTGGCCAGAGAAAAGCATTTTAAGTGAAAATTAATTTCAGATTCGGGTTTCTCACCCCAAAAATATGGTGTATGCAAAAATGCATCCATTTCTCATGCAGCCTTAAAAATGTTATTTCGGAGCACATGGTGAGGAAAGACGAGGACGATCCCATGAAAAAAGGCACCCCGCTGGTTTTTCACACTTGCTTTCCAATAGAAAAAACTGACTTACATTATCGCAATTTGCTCGATGACAAGAAGAAGCACATACTTCTTTCAAAATGTAAATAATTACAAATAGATCAACTAACTATCTCCAATTTCAATAATTTCATTATCTTCATTAGAACTGAAGATAGTTCAGTTGCATATATATGTACAAAAAACGAACAAGTTTTAATATTTTGCAAATTTTTCAACGGCAATTTGTTGAGAAATGTTTAAAGTACCACCATGAATTTTTCAGATTTTTCATATTATTTTTTCAATAAAAAACTACGCTCCAAAGTTTACTGTTCTTAAAAGCTGTCAAATTTCCTTACTTTTTAGCAGTTTTTCAGGTCTGTAAGCTGCGAAAAATTTTTCAGGATATTCTATTTTGGCTCATTAACGTAGAATATTTCCACCTTTGAAATGAATTGTCATTCATTGAGCTAGCATTTTTTCGTCACATACTTTTTCATCGTCAAAGCCAGAGGACTCGAATTTTCTCGCCGATAGTAGTTTAGTTTAGTTTATAGGCGGGCAGGGACCCCTGATAGGGCCCCTGGGGCTCAAGCTATAAAGTCTAATGCCTTAACTATTTGCTTTCAGTAGTTGATTCCAAACCTCTTGATGAAGCCCAGTACATATGTCATCCACTGATCGCGTTATAATCTCCTCAGGTTCCATGATGTCGGTTCCTAGGGTTCGTTGCCTGAGCCTTGCTAATGATAATACAAGCTTTCCCTAAGAGAGGGTAATAGAAATTCCAAGTTCCTTGACCTGCATTATACAGTGAAGAGTGTATTGATTATTTTGGATGAGACCTAGTGCTAAAGTAACAATCGCACTGGACAAATTCCCTAAAGTATTTTGAGCTGAAATCATGGGCTTTAAGGCCTCCCTTAAGGAGAATCGTAAATGAGGGTTTGTTAGTGGTGACTAAGAAACATACCCTGCTAAAAATCCCTCTTAGAATCCTCTCAGAATCCCTATAGATTTAGGAATTTGACGATTCCTATGATTTTTCAAAGAGGGTTTTGTTCCATGTTTGAAAGAGCATGTACTGTAGATCTTATGATGTTTGTAAGTGGATCCTACATGGACGAAAAAGTAAACCAAGGGTTTTTTGTCCTAGCTTACTGGGAGTTTAAAAGGTTTCTATGAGGTTTCTATGTCAGTGTAATGTATATGTGAAATATTTCTAAATGGATCTGATTCGGGGCGTACTGGGGTTTTACAAGGATCTTATAAGGTTTATATGAGGTTTTTATATAGAACCTAAGAGGAGCTACAGCAGCTTGAAACAGATAAATAAATTTGCAAAAAAAACTGTTTTATATATAATAATTGCACTTGATTTATTTTTGAAATTACGCGATTGCAGACACGGTCCACTTACAAAAATAATCGCACGCACAACGCTATGAAAAATCGCCCCCGCTGGGGATTCGAACCCTACCTAAACTACCTAAATGTAAACCGCACGCTCTAGCTAATTACGCTAATGTATCGCTTGGATTTTGTCGACAAAATCTCAACCAAGCTTTTTCGCTGAAAAGCCAAGGCTAACGGAGGAATATTTTTTCGTTTTTCACAATTCATATGAATAGGTGGTTTTAAAAATGCGCAATAATAATAGTACTTAAATTTAATTAATTTAAATTTTAATAGTTAAATGTTTAATGTGAATATTCATTTAATTTGTGATTTCTGTTCAACTGTAAAGCTCCAAAATTTAAAGGATTTATCACTTTCAGATGTATTATAAGTAAAAAATACTTAAATTTTAGTACAATTTTCCAGCATACAAAAATAATCTAATGATTGTAGTTATACTAATCTTATTTAGTAAAAATTTGGAAGAAAAACAAAAGCAGCTATTAC
>CAKNWW010294415.1:0-14310 GCA_932074435.1 Andricus kollari | reverse complement strand
AGTGTTATTTATTTAAACAATATTTTATTCATATTCACGTTAACAGTTAATTTATTTAACGTATGCATGGTCTTGCATAACAATAATAATAAATAATGAGAAAAAAGAGTAAAGAAATTTGTTTAATTTCAAGTGCTTTGAGCTGTGACTTATGAGGATGGTTTTTTCATTGACTTTCAATTCTGTACGTATAGAGTAGTAATGGGTATGAATCCCGTCTGCTAGGCGATAGATTCAGATATAGATGTAGGTTCGAGACCCCGCAGTGTTTGGAAATTTACTTCTACTATTATTGTTATTATTATACCATTAAGACGTTTCCCTTTCGGAGTAGGCGTGAATTGCTCGGTTAAAAAGTAGTAGTGTGTATATGGGTATATAGGTATAGGGTAGATAGGTAGATAGGTGCAAGGTATTTATATTTAGATTGATCTAGAGTGCTCGTGTTATGTGTTTAAATAACACGTTCACTCCGCAACACTGCTCCGACCCAGGTTGCTGATCAATCTCCCTAGCGATCACCACACGTGGAGAGCCTCACAAAATTATTATGTGTGGCTCCCTAGTTGAGCCCATTAGTATCCAAGGTCTTTGTTTCAGGTGTCATTCACTCTACTCACATTCTTTTTATAAACTATTTGTCGCCAAACTTTTCTGTCGTGGCATACTTCACTAGTTTTATTCACGTCCATGCATTTTTTCATGCAAGCTCTCTTGTTTCTATGGCTTCTTATGTCTCTTCGGATTGATGTCTCAATCATAGGCTCGATCCATTCCATGGGCGGTCTACCTCTGGGCATTCTGCCATTTACTTTACCTTTATACACCTGTTTGGTCAGTCGTTCATCTTTAATGTCTAAAAATGTAAGATATGTATTCATTTTAAACAGGACAATTAACATTTATAGTCAAAATACTCGCAATCAATTATTATTCATTTTCTGAATAACTATTTTGCATATTCCCAACTGTGTAGTACGAACCTTCAAAAATCAAAGTCGGCCCCACATTGTTGTGCAAGGTTGGGCTGACATGAACTTTATATCTGCCCCATATATGGCACCAAATGTCGGGCCTACCTTGAGAAGTCAAAGGCTGTTGACCGTTATCATTTAGCTGGTTGGCTCGACCAGTGGCGCATGAAGCTGGACCGACCGTCTGACGGTTGGCACGACGGTGGGCCGACGGTCAATTCGCACCTGGGGAGTTAATGTTCCTATTTGCCAATTCGCGGCCTACCTCTAGGCACGGAACCAAAAACTCATATATATATCAGGGTGGTTCACAAAAAACTTGTTGTTATTTTTCGGCGACCGTAACGCGGCAATTTGTTTCTCTGGGTGAGAAATTATACTCCTAATTTTTTCAGATTTGAAAACCAAATTTTAGAGGTTTCGAGCATCAAATTCACGTGAAAATTGAGATTTTCGTGGCTTTCGATTTTTTTTTGATATACATATTTGTTTTAGAGAAATATCTTATGAATAAAACTCGTAGCTAATACACAGGACAAAACATTCACTTCATATCCGATTGCAAAAAAATTACTTGGCGGCAGTAAAAGGCATAAAATGTACGATTTCTTAAAAAGTGATCAATATAAGGGCATAATAATTATACCCCAAACATTTTTGGTAAGGATTTCCAAAATTCTGAGATCTTCCCCACACAATAAGAAAAAAATATATATAATAGATATACGACGAAAAATTAAGAATCGGGGCACCAGAAAAATAAAAAAAATGAAAAATAAATTATTTAACAAGGCTTCTAATGGGTTCTCCATTAATGAAATTTTATAAAATAGTGAAATACATTAATAGGAGGAAGAGAGAATAACAGATTACTCATTTTATATGAAATCATATTTTTAATATATTCTTATATTCACAACAAACACACGGTATATGATTCATCTATATTTTTTGTATTCGCAACAAACATACATATGAAATGTGCAAGGTTAGTCACTCCTTGTTCAAACGAAGCATTCACTTGTCAAATGTTTTATTTATACTGTCATAGTAAAAGTAATTTATTGATGTTACAATTTCCAATATTATGTAGTACAGTCTATCAAATTAAAGAACTTGGCGTAAAGTGATTTACGCATTTGTGTTGTTGCCAAGCACAAATGCATTAGCGATTATTCTTCCTTGTGTAAGAAAATAAAACATTAATCCTTATGAAACATGTTTACATTGTTCAATTGTATGTTTGTTGCGAATATAAGAAAAGATAGATACATTATGAGCTGTATATTTGTTGTAAATATATAAGGAAATATTTAAAACATGATTTATTGTAAAATGAGTAATCTCTTCCTCCTATTGATGTATGTTATTATTTTATAAAATTTCATTGATGGAAACCCCATTAGAAGCCTTGTTAAATAATTTGTATTTATTTTTTTTTTTCTGGTGTCCCGGTTTCAAGATTTTCGTCTTATATATATTACATTTTTTTTCTATACTGTGAGGAACATTTCAGAATTTTGACAATCCTTACGAAGAATATGTAGGGGTAGAATTATGCTCTTGTATTTATCTCTTTATAAGAAATCGTACTTGCTATGCCTTTAAGCGGCGCCAAGTATTTTTTTTTCTCAATCGAACAGAAAATAAAAGTTTTTTCCTTTGTATTAGCTACCATTTTTACTCATAAGATATTTTTCTAAAACAAATATGCATATTTAAAAAAAGTCGAACACTACGAAAACCCCCAGAGAAACAAACTGTCGTGATACGGCCGCCGAAAAATACGGCGGACCTACTGGGAGCCAGTGCCATTTTTTAGATGGCAGTTTCTTCCAGTGAGACCCTGCGGTGGTTGTTTAACCTTATTTTTTAATTATAGTACAAAGTTTCTCATAAGGACAATCGCAGGATTTCGCAGGGAGCAGGTGCCAATCTGAAAAATTCCACCCGCTCCCAGCGAAATCGTGGTAAAATTTCAACTGCAACCACGTCTAACGACCGTGAAATAGGTGGTTACAGTCTGCGACGAATTCAATACGATGATCCGGCAAAAGTCTGGTGCACTCTGAGGACCCAAGGAAGACCGCCTTCTGCATATTCCCCGCAAGTGTCTTAGCATTTTCTTGACACGCAGGGATGCTTTTCAGGCTATCAACCAGTGAAACCTTGGCACCTCCAAGAGCGCCAATGATCAAGACCATTAGCTTAACGGAATATTTCGGGTATAGCGGTCGCAACTCCCTTATAAGTTCTTTATACCTCTCTTTCTATTCATTCTCCTTGGCTATGATGTTTCTGTCAGCTGGTGCCGAAAATTCGGTAACGAACATGGTTCGTTTCTCGAAGTCAAGAAGAACTGTGTTAGGCCTCGAGTGCGCAACAGAAACAATTGTCGAGAATATGAAGTTCCAGTATAGCCGACACTTCTCATTCTCAACAATTGATTCTATTTTCCTAGGAGCGTTTAGCGAAGCGGTATTTATGCTGATGCCGTGAGAGTGTCGATCCCGCATGAGCTGGACAACCAGATAGTATGTGTCCTAGATGCTCGGGGTGTGCATGACACGCTCTGCAGCTATCATCGGGAATGTCTTGGCTCAAAATGTGGCGACGGTATGCTAGAGTGGAAATTACGCCGAAGTAAGTACTCGAAATGGATAAGATTTGATGCACTTTGCTAATGCCTGATATTGAAGTCAAGGCAGAGTGTTTTTCAGCAGCCTCCTCCGCTGCTTTGTAGAGAAACGCCCCTTTGCCCACTTCTTCGTGTTTCCTGACCATTTTAAGAAGATGGTCTTGTCCAATGGCGTCTATATTTGCTGTACCCAAAATAATCCTGTTGTGAAGACATTCAAGATTTAGTATTCCGCGACCACCTTGACGGCGTGAGATTTCAAGTCGCGGAACAGAAGATTTATGGTGCATGCTTTTGTTAATGTGCATAACTTTTCGGGACTCGATATCGAGGGATCTGAGCTCGTCCTTCGTCCATGGTACTACTCCAAATGAATAGAGTACTACCGGGACGGCGAGCATGTTCGTCGCAGATACTTTGTTCCTCGCCGACAGTTCGGAAGACCAAATACGTCGAATAAGATGTTTGTATCTGCATCGGAGAGTATCATTTATAGATGTCACGTCCTGAATGCGGCTTTGTGGCACGCCCTGGCATGTATAGGTCTCTCCAGCGCCAAGGTTTCGTATAGCACTTCTGCCGACGAGCTCAGGATTCCATTACGTTTTCTTTTCTTCAAATAAACCTTGGCGCATTTTTCTAACCCGAACTCCATTCCGATTTCTTGAGTGTACTCTTTGACATTGTCTAGAGATAGATATAGTTTCTCTTGATTTTTAGCATAGATCTTAAGATCATGCATGTAAAATACATGAGTGACTTAATGCTTTCGATTTCCAGGTTTGCCGCAGAGGTACTTTTCGGAATGTCGAGTGCGAGAGATAGTGGCAATAATGTGAGGCAAAAGTGGAGAGAGCTCATGGTGTCGCCCTGAAACACACCTCTCTGAAAGGTGACACTGTTAGTGATCACACGATGTTTTCCAGATGAGATAGTAAATCTGGTTTTCCAAAGCGGCATTAATCTTTCTATGCACCTCACGATGAGTGGATGAACCTTTAAGCTTTCCAACAGACAGATGATAAGTCTATGGGAGGTTGAATCAAAAGCTTTCCGGTAATCAATCCAGGCCATCGTTAGGTAACGCTTATAGAATGCTGCGTCTTTACAGACACATCTATCGATAAGCAGGTTCTCTCGACATCCTGCTACGCCTTTCGTTGAGCCACGTTGTTCGTGCAACGCGCGCCACACAGGTCTAATTGTCCAAACAATCCTATCATTTAGGATAGCTGTGAAGATCTTATACAGTGTGTTCAGACAATTCAATGGCCTGTAATTTTCAGGGTCAGCTAAGTCGCCCGTCTTTGGCAGGAGCACTGTGCGCCCTTCTACCAACCACTCCGGGATAGGCTCTTCCGGATTAAGATATTAGGTGAAAATGCGGGCCAGATGCTGGTGGGTTGAAGGAAACTTCTTGCACCAAAAAGGTCTTGATACCATCTGGTTCAGAAGCGGAATAGTTCTTCATGCCTCTTAATACGTTTTTCACCTCCTCGGTTGTGATAGGTGGGCATTCCTCCTCAGGTGTTATGAGGGCACTGCACAGCTCCTTGAAGCTATTTATATTCTTCGAATATTCCTTCAGTGGATGCTGGACTTCGTAGACTTCTCTCCAAAATGCTTCGACCTCCTCTAGTGCGGGCGGGTGGTCGACGGTAACTGGAGGGTCTTGGAACAGTCGAGATGGGTAAGACAAAAACGGTTGATTTTCCCTGACCCACCTCTCTCTCTCTTCTCTACACTTCTTCTAGTGTTAGATAGCACTCGTATTCTGTCAACAATATGCTGCCTGACGGTCATTAGCTTTGACTTTTTAAGTGTGTGATGACAGATCCGCAGCTCGCGCGCGAACTGTCGACCCTTGGCAGTGAAAGTCCTGCCAGATGTTATGTAGTCAATGACACACTGAATGTGGGACGCGCACTGCCTGGTTCAGCCTATCTTTGTGCTGAGTTGATGCATTTGTCTTTTGGTCTTATTATCAACCATTCGTTTTGTTTTACGGTTTGCATCTGCCAGAGCTCTTGCTGCATTATACACGCAACAATTAATAGTCCAGAGGTCAGGTTCTTCGGAAAAATCTCCACGAAGCTCGTCATCCAGTTCAGCCAGATCTTTGGGCTTAAGAGAAACCTGAATGTTGATATTTCTCCGGGTCCTAAAGTGTCGCTCTTCCTGTATTGGATGTCTGCTCGCGGTTGGTCTCAGTTTCGCCTGTCTTTCCCTGTTGCAGGCTTATTCTGGCTGTGGTTCAGTAGGCGCTTCGCTTATATAGCCCCTTTTACGGAGTTCCTCGGCACGGTTTCGCAGACGTTGATTATATATTATTATATATGTTGTTATACATACATATATATATATATATATATATATATATATATGTCATATATGTGTCATTTTTAGATGGCAGTTGCTCCCAGTGAGACCCTGCGATGGTTGTTTAACCTTATTTTTTAATTATATAATTTAATTTTGACACAACTTCAGGCTACAAGGATTATTCTGTTTTATTAGACAATTTTTTCATTGAATAAATGATACACAGTCTGCAGTGAATCGTAATTTGCAACAAAATTCATAAAAAGATGAGGGAGGATTGGGTAATATCTAGCGCGGGAACAAATTTACCATATTCTACTAGCAATGGAATTCATTTATCGGCAGGAAAAACTTATGTTTGAAACTCGAATTGCCGGTTCCGATTTGTCTCGGGAGTAATCCGAATATATCCACATTGTCCAAGTGCATATCCTAGCATTTCATGAGATCAGGCCTGTCCGGAGAAGACTTAAACCTGGCATGAAGATGAGGCTACTGAGGAGAAATCCGATAAGGTGAATATTGTCTGGCACAAGAAGAAGAACCAGCACAGCGTTTGCCATTGGGATTCCATTCTGACTCTAGTGAATCGTAATTGGCTAAAACCTTAGTAAAACTGTTTGGGAAGATTGGATGATTTTTGCCTACTGGACAATACCTTATTTCATCTGCAGTCAAATTATCGACTGCGCCGCTTATTATATTTATTTTTATTCGCGAATTATTTTCATCTGTCCTATATATTCCATGAAGAGTTCCCCCATAATCCAATATTGCAAAAACGATACCACTGGATGTTGATAATACAATATATTCTTGGTTCAGCCTAAGCACATAGTTCTTATGATCCATTCGCATTTGAATCGGTGTATAGACAGGAAAAACGTATCTTCGAAATTCAAATCGCTGGTTCTGATTTGTGCAAGGAATAAGCCGAACATAGCCAACTTGTTCTATTGCACATCCGAGTACTTGAACAGAACGAGGCCTACCGAGAGAGGACCTGGACCCGACACGAAGAGGAGGATCGTGAGGTGAAGTCCGGTGAGGTGAATGCTGTCTGTCAGAAGAAGAAGAAGAGCCAGGGTTACGTTCGCTATTAGGATTACATTCGGACTGAAGTGAATCGTAATTTGCTGAAGATTTACTAAAATGTATTGGGAAGATTGGGTGACGTTTGCCTACTGGACAATATCGCCTTTCATCTGGTGTCAAATTATCAACTTCACCGCTTATTATATTTATTTTTAGTCTCGCATGACTATTATTTGACGAATATATTGCACGAAGAACCCCACTATGCTCTAATATTGCAAAAATGTCACCATTGGGCGCTGACATTACAATATGCTCCTGGTTTGCAACGGGAATATAGCTATTTCCTTCTTTTCGCAATCTAATTGGACAACAAGCAGGAAAAACGTATCTTCGAAATTCGAATTGCAGATACTGATTTGTGCGAGGAATGAGCCAAATGTATCCAAGTTGTTCAAGTGCATATCCAAGTACTTTAGGAAAAGGCGCCCACCCAGGAGGCGACCTGGCCTTGGCATGAAGAGGATGCTCCTGAAAAGAAGTCCGGTCAGGTGAATGTTGTCTGTTAGAAGGAGAAGAACCAAAGTTACGTTCGCTATTAGGACTCGACTCAGATTGTAGTGAATCGTCATTTGCTACAGTCTTAATAAAATTGTTGGGGAAGATTGGGTGACGTTTGCCTACTGGACAACATCGCCTTTCATCTGGAGTCAAATTATCAACTTCACCACTTATCATATTTATTTTCAGTCTCGCATGACCACTATTTGACGAATATATAGCACGAAGAACCTCTCTATGCTCTAATATAGCGAAAATGTCACCATTTGGTGCTGACAATACAATATGTTCTTGGTTTGGTACGGGAATATAGGTATTTTTTTCTGTCTTCAATCTATTTGGATAACCACCAGGAAAAACGTATCTTCGAAATTGGAATCGCAGGTTCTTATTTGTGCGAGGAATGAGCCGCATGTATCCAAGTTGTTCAAATGCATATCCAAGTACTTTAGGAAAAGGCGGCCACCCAGGAGGCGACCTGGCCTTGGCATGAAGAGGATGCTCCTGAAGAGAAGTCCGGTCAGCTGAATGTTGTATGTTAGAAGGACAAGAACTCAAGTTACGTTCGCTATTAGAACTCGATTCAGATTGTAGTGAATCGTCATTTGCTACAGTCTTAATAAGATTGTTGGGGAAGATTGGGTGACGTTTGCCTACTGGACAACATCGCCTTTCATCTGGAGTCAAATTATTTACTTCGCCGCTTATAATATTTATTTTCAGTCTCGCATGATCACTATTTGACGAATATATTGCACGAAGAATCCCACTATTCTCTAATATTGCAAAAATGTCACCATTGGATACAGATAAAACAATATGTTCTTTGTTTGGCACGGGAATATAGCTCTGATCTTTTGTTCGCAATCTGCATGGCTAACCAGCAGGAAAAACGTATCTTCGAAATTCGAATCGTAGGTTCTGATTTTTGCAAGGAATAAGCCGAATGTATCCAAGTTGTTGAAGAGCATATCCAAGTATTTTAGGAGAAGGAGGCGACCTGGTCCTCGCACGAAGAGTATGCTCTTTATGAGCCTCAGGTATGCGACGAGAAGGACAAGAGCGAGATTGATCCGGGCGAAGAGTATCAAGGGAATCTCTGCTTGACTGCGAACTTAATTCTGCGAAAAGAAAGAGAGGACTTATGCTTCTTTTTTAAAAATTTCAGAAAGAGCTTGAAACTTTCTTTATGTTTTTGGTATAAAATACCTTAAAATCATAATAAAAGGATTCTTTAAAAAAAGTTTTGCCGCATAACTGTCGGGTTGTAAGTGATTAAGGCTCAGTGTGTTTGAATATTTAATTTTCCTCTATACACGAAGAGTGTATTTCTATGAACTATCTGTACTTCAACGGCGAAACAAATGCCCAAAATAATAATGTAATTACCGCAATCTCAACTGTCGCCGATACGTTACATTTACTTGCAACGCCTGAATGGCGTACTCCAGGAAAAAAACCTTGGGATGGTAAAAAATGTAGTCAGCCGCTGTAAGCTTGGACAATCTTTGAGTGTCTTTGAAAGGTCGGCTTTTGCCGATTCGCAGGGGCAAAATGCCTGTAAACAAGAAGATCTTTTCTGGAGTTACGTGAGTCCAAGAAGCGGCAATACGAAACTTCACTGCTGAATCCTCTAGCAACTTTTGATAATCCTAAGGATTTTTGGAGAGCGGTAAACAGATTTAGCTTGCGGTCCCCTTCGAACAACAGCATAAGCATGCATGTATGGGCTGACTGCATGGGTTAACGATGTAAACATTGTCACAGAAAATCAGGCCGGTTTCAGGCCTGGAAGAGCTTGTATAGAATATACTCTTACCCTTAATTCTTTAATTCAGGTTCAGTTGTCTATCCCATCGCGACGAATTTTTTGTTTTTATATAGATTTCAAAAAGGCTTCTGGCTCAGTAAACCACTGTCTGCTGTGAATATTGCTATGGCTGCTGCTTCAAGAATCTTATTAGCATCTAAGTCTAATGCCTGGCAAACTAAGACCACTTTTTTCATAGGCTCACGCTTAGTGTTCTTTTTTAGGCAATAGATGTCCGGGAATTAAGGTACTTTGATTCAGTCGAGAGATTTCAGTCCTTTCTCTTCAAGAAAATACTAGGCTTACCATCACACATGCCGAATTTCGCCTTCCAGTTAGAGACAGGTAAATTACAATTAGCTTATGATATCTTTAAGTCAGCGCTAAGATGGCTGTCGAGACTGCTAGGTATGCCTGATGATAGGTATCCTAAAATATGTTTTCTTAAATTTAAGCCAATGTGCTGAAAGCCTGAATGCAATCAGAAGTATAACTGGGCTCTCCAGCTCAAAAATATATGTTCATCCTAATGAAACGATGTTTATGTTCATAAGTTATAAATATTAGCGCCAGGAAATACGAGGAGCATTTTATAGTATATTGCAAGTAATTGTTGTAAATCGATTCTCGCTGTGATCACGAAAACCGCGGGTTCAATGGGGTTTTCTCATGAGACAATAAATTGTTACTGCTAAAATTAAGAGTGGCGCGGGATAATATGATTACGACATTGGATAATAAATCGTCGCGTGATGATTCGTAGTTAAAGTGTGCGGAGCCTATAGCGTTCCTCGTTCGCGAAAACGAAGACACTAGTCCAGACGTCAACCCCATTTCCGTCGGAACATCGAGGTCCATTCTATTTGTTTTTATTCTGATGTAAGATGATCTCCTGGTTCAAAACTGTGTCATTAAACATTCGTAATGTGAATGTTTTGAATTTTTTTTCTTCGCTTGTCAGACAAGCTAATGAGAAACCATAGTTTTTTTGGCAATTTTTCGCTCATACGAATATTTAAAGCACAAAATCAATTAACGCGTAAAATAAGTGACGAAAAATACTTTTATTAATAACCAAAAAAGTATCTTATAAACGAAAAAAATTAACACTCTTTTGAAAGTATCAATTGAAATGCACATTTTCATAATAAACACTATTCTTCTAAAGGTAATAATTTGCAAGATAACAGAGCTTTGGTTATAAGTAATTTCATCGCCTTACAACAAATAGTCATTTTTCATTAAACAAATTGGTTTCAGGTAAAAAATTCCTGCAAGAAACCACTTGATAAATACAAATATATCTGAAATGATCAATAAATTGTTTAAATTTAAGCAAATTGGGATGATTGTTTCATTTTCTCGCTTTGAATTGCTGTAAATATTTCGGAAAAAGTAATGAAGGTGTTAAAATTGGTGTACTTATTCTTTGAAGTTGTAGTCAAATGATGATGTGGCCAAAAGTTGCGAAATTTAAATATCGTGGTACTGTATAATTGTTTAAATTTTGATCGACTAGCTCTGTTTCTGCGTGTGCAAAGATCAGGGGCAGACTGGAACCGTATACACGTAACCCTTGCACAGTGTCTACGCCTTTGGGTCTGTGGCGTGCCTGTCATGTGCGCGCTGACTGCCCGCTGCCAAATTTACTGCATCACTAATAGGCCTATCCTCATTCTCCCCCAAAAAATAGATTTTAATAACTATTCAACCAATAAAATAACAATAAATTAATTCTTATGACTGAATTCGTAGTAATTTCAGAAATGCCAATTTTACAGTTTTGCCTTTTTCAGAAAGAGCTACATCAATTCAAAGTGAGAAAATTAAACATATAACCTAATTTGGATAAATTTAAACAATTTAATAATCATTTCAGATACACTTGTATTTTTCCAGTAGTTAAGTATAGTTCCTTGTGGACATTTTTCTGTAACAGTAATTCGCTCAATGAAAAATGACTATTTGTTGTAACGCGATGAAATTACACAGTTTTTGGATTCAGGAGATCATTTTGCATGAGAATAAAAAAAAATCGAATGGACCTCGTCGATCCGATGGAAATGGGGCTGCCGTCTGGACTACACTGCTCATCATTATTCTAAACTGTTTTAAAGGTACGAGACATTCTCACAAAATTATAACCAGCACCACGCAGAATTAAGATGTGGCTTGCATCAGACCAGGTAGATAATGCTTTTTTTATACAAGTTCAATGAGGTGTTCTTAATGTGGAATCGTAGATTTAGACTGAGACGTTTGTTTTTTTTTCAAATTGTGTTCCATTGTGGTGCTATTTTTTACTTGGCAATTTGCTCCTGTTTGTCCACTACTCTAACTTCTCATTTTATCATCTGGCCGCCAAAAATGTAAAATAAACCATTTAACAATCTAATACTGTTTCAAATTCATCCACGTGAACCATTTCTTTCATAATTATCTGGCCGATATTTGTACCATTGAAGCATTTTACACCTGGGATAATTTGCGCGCTAGAACGGAGCGACGATTGCACTTTTAATCAGCGCCAGTCAAAGAGATCTTCTCAAAGTAAATTAATCAATGAGTACCTATTAATGTTGCAAGCGATAAATCACATCTGTTGAATTTTATAATTTCTTGCCATATTTGAGTGTCATAATTTTAACTAATTTCAATTTTATGGGTGGTGCAACTCGATGAAAATATGAATATTTTTCTTAATAACTTTTCTAACTAGCTCTATCCGGACTCTCAATCATATCTGCATCATAGTGAGGCGTTTTTATGTATAAATTATTTCCCGCTAAAATCATGAAAAGTGCGGGAGAAATTGAATTTATTCCTGCTAGGGAATGCGAGCGTTGTACCTCAAGTATACGAATGATTGGCGTAAATTCTATCCTGCTAAAATTGTGAAAAGAGCGGTTGAAATGAAATTTAGTTATTGGGTAATAAATCATCGCGTGATGATCTGTATTGATAATGGGCGGGGTACATAGCGTTACTCGATTGCGAAACGACCCAGCGATTCACTTATTCAATTACTTTAATTTCGAATACCAACGAGCCTTCACCAGCACCACGTTAGATCGAGCTGTGACTTTTGCGTCTATCAGGTATTATTTTTTTGTAATAACTTGTTTCAGCGTGGTGCTTTTTTTACCATTTTAAACTGTGAAAGGGTTCATTTTCATAAACTTATCCGGCCACGAAATGTATCTGGTGAGGTTACTTGGCGAGGATCGACTCCAATCATTTAAACTGACTACACATATGACTATGGGAGTGCATATGATTCTCTAAATTCCGATATCAAATTTTGTACCGGAAGGCTAATTCAAAAATCAGCAGCATCAGCGAGAACTTTCCGCCTCCACTGCATTTATGTTTTCAGTGATAGACGTAGGAGTCGACCTCAAGTGCCACCTTTCAAGTTCGTAGGTATGTAATGGCTATTATATGTATATGACGTCATAACTTTTGACGACAGAAGTATACAAATGGCCATTATATGAATATAAGCCTGAGAAATGGCCGTATTCATGCATGTATTATATACAATATAATAAAAATGAGAGATATATTATAATAGTATAATCACCAATAGAATTAATGATGACCGCCAGAGTCAAAACGAAAGTATAGACTATCCTCATATTTGCAAAGTAGAGGAAAAACTGATTATTGCCTAAGTGAATAAGTGGTGAACAAATGTAACTAAAGAATATTCTATTGCATCATCAGAATACACATATATACGTAAGTTCTCGTTATCTTACCTATATGTGAGATGACGACGTTATTAGTTTCAAGATTGTCCTTCGGAGATAAGTATATCACTTGACATCTTTTATTATGATCATTATAATTATTACATTTTCATCTCAAATTAAAGGTATAATTATAATTATAATTGGTTATAAACTATATATGTAACAACAACAAAATCAAACATGACAGTTCTTTGAATCATCTAAAACTGGCGACAAAATCAATGCGAAATAAAGAACAAACAATAAAGTGATAAATACGTGTGCTTTGTTCTATACTTTCCAAATCAAATGAAATATTTTAACCGAAAAAGAATAAAAAATTACAGTTTTCAGGCTTTGTACCTTGAATTAAAAAAAAAAGTATACACGTAATAAGTGTGCGTAAAGGACAATAACCAACTGTAACACATCAGATTTAAAAAGATGCGTACCTTATTTCACTTTTGAAATAAAACCACTAGACTTTTATTCAAAATCCTGTTCAAACATAAAAAATTGATTTTTAGAAGAAAACAGCGCGCAGTATGTGAACATATTGAAAACGAAAATCTTTAAGAAAAGGTAGCGGGCTAGGATCGCGTGACTTTGTCGAGTTATTTGAAAAAAATCGACTTCTTGAAGGTTGAAGTTTAAATAATTTGTTAAAAATTAATTTTAATAATTAAAGATCCAGGTGTTTGGTTAAAAATCAATCATTTTTAAATTCTCATCCAGAGAAGGTATTAGATTTGTGTAAGATTTGACCCCCCCGGTTTTTGTCAAATGACCACGTTTTGAGACCTTCTGAACCCAAAAAGCAGGTTTTCGCGAATTCGTCTGTCTCTCTGCATGCGTGTATGTGGATATGTATGCATGTGGGTCTGTATGTATAGATTTTTAGTTTGTTAGTACGATAACTTTCGAAAGAATTGTAAGATTGGATTGGGCTTTGGTATAATCTTTAAGTGCTCTAAAATGAAGGTCAAGTTCGTTAGCCAGTCATTTTGGATACAAATTCTAAATACGAGCATATTTTGAAAATTTTTGAGAACACCTTTTTTTAATATTTAAAAATTCTATTCTATGGTCACAAGATGAAAATCGTTGCTTTGTGAACACCCTACAATATTGTCATAACAACTTTTTGAATAGTATGAAAAATAAAAAATTCCAATTTTGATAGCACAAAAAAAAATGAAAAATCAAAAATTACATTTTGCGTTAATACTATGCAAG
>CAKNWW010294400.1:0-11341 GCA_932074435.1 Andricus kollari | reverse complement strand
TTGCATCAAAAACTTTCTACCGATGTTTCAGTTTCCTCTAGTTCGAGTAGTGGTGGACAGGCCTCATCCGCGTACATACCTCCTCCTGACGCGGTGTTTCGTCTTACAGTATATAACCACCACAATATTTACTACAAAGGCCGAAATAATCAGATACGTCAACTCCTGGGCACAGTAAATTTCTTACAAAAGGGTTATGATATCGTTGGATATGGATACGGTGATAACGAGCCTGTACGTCCAATGCGTGATAACGAGGGCCATGTGTTTATAGTGAAACTCGGGCGTCGCCAGCGAATTGCGGAGGAACAAATGGCGGAATACGGAATAGTAGGAAAAATGCCACCGTTGTCGCCGCAACCCAATCCTCAGGTTAATATTATGCGACGCTTCCTCAGAAGATTCTGAGATTAAAATATAATTTCGTTTGTGATTCGAAGACTGATAAAAAAGGTACAAACAATCGAAATTATAGCAAAAGGGAAATATATCATGTGTCTCAATATATTGAAAGCTTATTTATCCTATTCCCAAGATGTAGTTTCTTGATTTACTGATCATTATGCTTCATTTGTTTAATCGAGCTTTCGCTCCACGAAGTGAAACCTCTTAAGGAATTAATGACTTCTCACTTCATTTCCAACTATTCCTGGGAGACGTACGTGATGTCAAATGTCTATTTCTATTTGATTTTCTATTGGCCAATGCCCAAGCCAATACTGAATCAAGATTGACAGAATCAGTTGAAAGTTAAATTGATTTTATATTTTTTATAAAGAGAGACTTTACCTATTGATATGCTGGTTTATTGGCCACCTGATTTTCCAAAGATTAACGATGATCTAATGGTTTATTGGCCAACTAATTTCAAAGGTTATTGTGGACCTATAGTTTATTGGTCACTTCATTTAAATTTCATTATTATGTATTTCTTGCCTGAAGGGCGCCAGATCGTTTAAACATTCAGATCCTAAACGAACAAAAGATATAAGATTGAATTTAGTTCAAATTACTACCCAAAACATTTACTATTCTTACTCCCCACTAGCTCAACACTGAGAGGGGTAGGGTTAGGAATATCCTGATCAGGAAGAGAATTCAGATTAATAGTATTAAATAAATACGACTAAAGAATACGGGTCACAAAAGATTAATTTATTTCTGGCCATTGATGCCTCACACGTCCTGATTAAACAATCCCGTAAAAATATAATTCATTTATTCTACTGAGAGATAATACCTATCTTCTTATGATAGTTGATTCACGAATTGACAATCAACGATCCTCCAATATGGCGGTCCATGAGTGACACGAACGGTCATGAAAGATTGCCGCCATTTTGGAATATCGATAGTTAAAAAGAATTATATGGATTGAGAGTCAACGACCTTCCAAACTGGTGGTCCATGAATGAAAAGAAAGGTCATGAAAGGTCGCCACCATTTTGGATGATCGATATTGAAATAATTATGTGAACAGAGACTCAACGACCCTCCAACAGGGTGGTCCATGAACGACAAAATGGGTCATGTGAGGTAGCCACCATTTTGGATGATAAATATTAAAATTATGCTCACTACTACACAAAATGGAAATTATTATTTACACGGCTAAATCCCTCATTGGATTTGCCCACTAACGACCTTCCAACATGGTGGTCCATTTCCGACACGAAAGGTCGTTTAAGGTTACCGCCATCTGAGATGATCGAATGCCTAATGCTTCCTACCGCACAGACTCGAAACTTTTAATGTAGGCCCGGAGTCAGTATTTAACCCACTCAATGACGACCCTCCGAAATAACTATGATTCACTAATTTCTGGATCAAGCCCGTATTCCGATAAATACATTTTAATCAATTTTCTTAAACCTGACTATCTTCTGTGAATCAATCTTGAGCACTATATAATAATTATGTGCTTTTTGTATCAAGGACCTTCCAACATGGCGGTCCATGTCTGACATGAAAGGTCAGTTAAGGTCGCCACCATCTTGGACGATCGGAATCAATAATCTACCTACTACCGAACAGACGCGATAAGAGAGTTTTATTTAACACTAACCACCCCATACTCCATTATTGCAAAAAGCCAATTCAAATACCCCGTTTATGCATCGTCCCCACCGCACTGAATTTTAACCACGCAAAATTTATAATTTTACGAAGGCGAATGGAGGAACATACCTTTTAGTCCTTTGATTATCGCTAATCACAATGAGGCTTAACGCCCAAGCAAAATTTCTGGCTAGGTGCCAAGTCCAGATCCAATAATTTACGCCCAATCAAGGCTGCTCAGTTTTAGTCTCGAAATGCTTAGACTTTTCGACGACAATTAGTACTTTCAACAATCTCTCAGCACGATAGAGTACAAGATTAGTGACTAGTAAGATGGTCGAATACAGAGTGAACGAGAAGACGCCGACTACAGTCTTTGGCGCGTAAGCCATGGGTTGCGTACACAGACCCGCAACTACCCTTAGCCAAGATGCGTAAAGACGGATTCATTTGAATGTCCTACAGTGACTCGCCATTTTACCTAGAGTATTCGCTCGCCTAACCTATAGTCTATGGCAAGTCAGTTCACTAACATGCGTCGCGGCGCGACGCAAACTCTATTCGAGCACATCTTCCGTAAGTAGTGCGCGCTCAAAACTATCGGCTGCTAGTGTTGACTTTTTCCATTCGACAAGAGTGCGTGGCGTCGCTCCCGCGATACCACATTTTATGTGAGTGTCCTTCTTCGCCCCGGTGTATGTGAGAGAGAGAAGGCGAGAGTGTTGTGTTTGTGAAGCGTGTGTAAGTGGGTCACGACTGCCTAGCCGTGATTGAGTGGTAGTGTGGGTGGCGCAGAGTCAAGTCACGACCACCTGGTCGTGTTGTGTTGTTGTTGTGGTTGTTGACATGTGCCAGGCGGCCAAGCCGGCTTTAAGAATGTGATGGCCGGGCCATGCGGCCCTGAGAGTGTCTAGTGAACAACATAAAACAAAATTTCGAAGGCATTAGTAGATGTATTATTAAATGAATGTTAAACCCCAGTCTGGTGACGGTTCGGAGCAGCGAGGTTACAAAACATTAGGCCTCCAGGGGTTTGTTCATGGCAACAGGCCATCCCTCGAAGCTCCTGTCAAATGACAGCTCTTAAGTGGATTCTGCGCTCGACCAGGTATAGTCCCTTTATGAATTTAAAATTGATTTTATTTCGAATGGGCGTGAACAATTATTTAATTTGGGCGTAGTATAGAATACCACGTCACAATAGATAATAATTTTTGTTAATATTCAAGGATGATTAGTTAATAGTATAAGACTATGATAAATGTCGCTGAGGTATTCAACGATTTTAGGTCAAAATAATGGGGTTTGCCAAAATCTGGCGTATTTCTTCAAATAAATTGTTTATAAGAATTCAATACAATTTAGAATAATATATTTATGTTCTTTTGACCTCATGAATTCTAATCAACAAAGAGTTTAGTGAAGTAATTTTTGGAAAGAAAAAAAATGATATTGCTCAAATGGACAATTTTTCCGCTATATTTCTTCATGTATTGTTGGAGATGAAAACAAATTAAAAAATTGGCTTCATTATACGTTTCTCAAGAATTGCATGAGCAGCATTTCGAAGAAGAAACTTTAAAACCTTTAAACTTTAAAATTAGCGGTTGTGGCTGAGTCTGAATGGTAAATTCCTATTTTTAACCTGTTTAAACTACTGTGCAATAATAGAAGAAACGTTGTGCATTTACGTTTCTTTCCCAGTGAATGATTCTTGGTAGTTTTCTTTTTATTTCATTTTGTGAACCTTCGCTACCGTGAATCTTAATCTAAAGAAAAATTAACGCTACCTTTTAAGTATTTGCAACATTCTTCGTATAAAATATTTCAACTTAATTTAGAAACAGTTCTTTAAAAAGAGGTAAATTCGAACTGAAACTTATAGCTTAATAAAACTGAATATTGGAAAACACTTAATTCTAGTATACGGATGAAAGGGAAACAATTTAAATCAATTCGTTTATAATACATTTCCAAGGGAAAGAGGTTTCAAATAATTGAAAAGAACGCAGCTAAATAAATTGTCGGATTGTAAAAAGGTAGATAAGAAATTTATTTTTATCACACCCGAAGTGTTTAACCCGTCAACTAACAGGAAAGTAATACCTTTTAATTTGAAACTATATTTTGATAGAACTGAACCATTCAAACTTGTTTTTATTACTTATTTTAATATTGAATTACATATATCGACTCGCACTTTAATCTTTGGACGTCTCTAGTTTTTTATAAAATAAATAAGGAGACTCACGCCATTGGCAGGCGAGGCTACAAAAACTCCAAAACAATACTCCGACAAAAGAGGCAGTGGATTTCAGCATGATCTGATAAAGCTATTATGATCAATTGGTTTGCACATGGAGCACACATGACCATACGGTTGCAATTAGGGCGGCAAATCACTTCGCTGCGCACTCCGCAGCAGATAACGCAAGTTGCGTCTCTTCCAACTTTTTCTTTCAAATAGGGTTGGATATTTAAGGGCATGGGTGCATGTCCTAGCCAATTAACTGAAAGAAACTCATCGTCCGTATCCACCTCTGAAATTTCAAACAGATCGTACAGTAAAAGTGAGAGGATAAAAATAATTGTTCTGTTTACTTCACAAATTATTTTTTGTTAGCTGCAAGATTTTTTTAGAAATACATTAATTGTTGCAAGTACCTTGCTCCTATATGCTTCCTCCTCCTCCTCCTCCTTCATCCACTGACGATACTTCGATGATATGATCATTTCGATGAGCTACATCAACAGCGCCAATTCCTTCTGCTATAAAAAAAGATATCAAGAATTTATTACGTAAATTAAAATTTTATTTTCATACCTATCAGCCCTTAACAGGATATTCTACCGGAGCAGAAATTTAGACATCCCTAGGATATTCTGGGAACGTCCTAGAGATATATGTATGTGGCAGCTTTCTAGGATATTCGAAGGACATTACGCGATGTTTTTTCTTAATTTCTGGGATACTCCAAAGTTCTTCCTGAGATTTTTTACTGAAATTTATTTAGAGATATCTCATGCGGTGCAACATCGCCTTTCGAAAATTTCAGGAATATCGAAACTGGTGCTACTTTAATTCAAAGAATTGAGAGTACCCTAGCCAAAAAAACCTTTTGGATCCAGGTTGAACCGACATTAGACCCGCCTGTAACCCGGTAGGTTCCCACGCGTTCACCTACCCGGGTCTACCTAGGATGCATGTTATACTTGGGCACTATATCCGGGCCTACCTGGGTTCTAAAAGGAAATTCTGAAGACCGATACGGAACTCTATTCGGGTGTAAAAGGGTTCAACATGGGGTTTTGGAACCAGAAATAACATATTTTAATTGCGAAACGGGGGCTTAGCAGGGTTTACCTGGGTCCAATCCGGGATGTCGAAGTTGTTGGAAACCTCGTTTTGAGCGTTACTTTGACTATGTACGTCGGGAGCGTACGCCAGTTTAGATAGTTTTCTTTTCTCGCGAGTCTTCTATCTTTCTATCGAATCATTCTTTTTTGCTTTTCTATGGCATTCATGACATCGAAAAGTGCTTCAGCGTTCAAACCTTTTGTACAAATGGCCTTGAGGATACCCTGCTCCAGAAGCGAAATTAAATCAAACAAATCCTTCGACGGATGCTTCAAGTAGCCGTAAGATTTCAGTTTAATAAGTTTATGGCTCTCTGGAATTTTTCTTTTCGTTGTATCAAGAATGAGTGAACACCTATACTGTTAGCAAGGATTTTTTTCTTTAAAGGTGATAAATCTACATGCCTTCCTGGCAACAAAACCAGACATATACGTGAGGACATAATTTGAGGTGGAACAAGCAAAATAGTCATGATCTTCAAGGAGAGTGGTAGCCTGTTGTAGGCGATCGCAATTAATTCCTTTATCGATGAGTATGTCGATCTGATTGGTCCACTCTTGCCACCTTTCGTCCGCGTTTTTGATGTCCTTTATATTCAGAAGAACATCTAGTATCTCGCCTCCAGAAATATTGCTACCTTTTGGAGGTTTAACCAAGGAGTACGTTGACACAAGGCGAATGAAAAGGATGGAGTCTGGATGATCATTGGATCCACAGCAATCCCTCATCATGCCAAAGAAACGCTAAAATCAATCATTTATAAATATTACAAATAATTTAATGTCTTTGATTAACTAATTAAGTAATATTTACATCCAAACTGTTCTGGTTCAATCGAGCAGTCATAGGATACAAAAAATTACAGCCTTTTACCAGAAATTTGCATATTTCTAATGCAGCTCGCAATGATACTTGCAGACCATAGCAGGTTGAATCTGTTGAAAATTCGTGGACATGGCGTTTCGCTTCAGCTTCCTACGTATCAAGATAGACAATAAATTCTTCGATTATCTAAAAAAAACATAAAGTATTGCAACTGTATTTTTCGTAATTATAGATTACATAGATTATTTATATCTGTTTCAGAATATTACCTAATAACCAAATAAGAGTGTAATAAATAATATTAACAAATTCAAAATCAACCTACCTTCCATATATCGTTGCCAGGTTTTAAATTGTTTATTGGGTTTCACCTATTCGTGGTGGTTATAAGGGACTTTATTCTTCGAGAAAACTGAATTGATGGTCCGCAGTTGACTAGATCGGAATGCATGTCACGCATTAGTTCCATTGCATCCGCTAGATCAAAGAACTGAAATTTGATCGAAAATAGTTGTCAACTTGAAGAGTAAATAGGTCAAAAAAAATAATAAGTGAAGAACAGTTACTTGAGAAGCTAATGCCACATTCATTTTCTTGAAATAAAGTGGATTCAAATGCTCTTTTCTCAATTTGAAATTGACCTTCAAGTTTAAAGCATTCTCGTCCCCTATTTTGAGCAAAGCGTACCAATGGCTCAAAGTAATAGTTCCGTCCGGCGTCTATAAAAGGAAAGTTTCGCAGGCATTTGATCAAGTGAGGAAAATTAGAAACGACCATAAACGACGTGTGGGATCAACAACATGTTCGATACTCACGTTCTCTTTGGTGATGCCGAACATTTTCCACATATTCCGGTTCCATGAGGCACCATCAGTTACTACTGCATCATCTCGTAGTCCAGATTTTTCCGCCAAGAATATACACTCAATGATGACCTGCTCTTTCAAACAATTGATCTTAGAATGAAGCTTACTGCAATGTACACTAATAATCTTTTTTTTCTCTTTGAACATCCTGTTTTTTGCTTTCGATCAGATCCTTTTTTCATAATTCCTTTCCTGTTTATTGCTTGGAGCACATCGGAGAAATGGTCGACCAAAACTTTCAGTTACAATACCAAGGTAAGCGTCTTCTCTGAAATAAAAAACAATTATTTTTTAAATGCATTTCTACCTTTAACAAGGGTCTAGCGTGGTTCCATCTGGGATCATTTTTTTTAATTATATGGAAAATTCTACGAGTTAAAAAATGTATTGAATTTGCGATAAACAAATAATGGGCAAACAAATTTACTGGGGATTAACAGCATTCTGTTATTATATTTTCTCATCCTATAACAATGGAGAATTATTATTCAAACGTAATTATTTATGATGTGCACTATTTGGCTATTTTTCGACATACCAACTTCAGTCTATCAACATACCTAATACACTTCCAGAAACTAATATTCAAACTTTGTCAGGAGAATTGGATAACCATCTAAACTCGTCATTGTTATCAACTATTTTTATGAAAAAAATATCTGGTCTTATATATCTATAAATTTAAATTTCAACAGGTGACCAAGTAATAATACATCTGCTATCCACAATGTTAAATTTTTACATCAATTTTGAAATAAGCAATCGCGAAAACTCTCAAAGAAAAGCTTATGTACCTTATGCGTAAGAAATAAAGCTTTTCAATACAAATAAAATACTGCAGACACACAAGTTCATCCTTATTTAAAACAAATTATTATTCCAAAATTTGTTAAATAATTGCAGTTTTATAACTGCTATATTTATTATTTTTTTATAGTTGCTATTATGTGAATATATTTTTCTGAAATGAAACAGATATTTGAAACATTCTTTAAATTTTCTATATGGATCATATTAAATGTAAATTTTCCTTGAAGTAGTTACTGAAAGCCTTTTTGTTTAAAACAATATTAATATTATTATTGTTTGTTCCTAACTAAAGAGTCAAAGTAAATATAAATATTTCAGAAAAACCTGCAACTTTCTAGCATTATTCAAAGCTAATATTATTCAAAATGATAATAAATTGTTTAAAAAATTAGTTTTGTTAACTTGAATTATTTAGTACCTCGCTCTAAGTAAAAAGTTGACAAAAGGGGGTAAATTTTCGAAATAATTGCAATTTTCTAGCATTATTTTAGGAGAGTATTGTTATGCATCATAATAAATGGTTTGAACAATTATTTCCGTTAAATTTAATTGATCATCGCCTCTCTCTTACTGACGAGTTGAATACAAGATGAAAGATTCGGAACCCCCGGAACTTTCTAACTCTATTCTTAGAGAAAAATGTTATATACAATGAAAATTGATAATACAATTTCAACTCTATTCATCTAATATTGACGATTCTGAATAAAATGTACAAAAACGTCTTTTTCTCGTATGGGAAATACGTGTTAAACTTCATGGGACTTGCGGAACCTCCAAATATCATTTTTTCTAAACGTATTTACTTGTTTGTGATTTCAACGAAATTTGGAGGCGATATGCATGAAAATTCTAAACCAAATCGGACCACCCAAGTCTCTGCTTAATTTAAGTAAAAAATAAACTTTCAAACTGTCTGCTACACGTGGAACAAATATAACTGATAACGCTCAACATAATCTATAAGCCATTTTAAGGACACTATCTCGTATTGTGAGACTGTATTTTTCTAAGGCCTTCTCCCTTCCTTACTATCTGAAATATTAAAGATTTATGTACAGAGACGAACGAGATAGCAACTAGTGTATATATACCGAAATAATTTGCAGAATATTCATAAGTTACAAACGATCACTAGGAAAAATGTGGTTCGTTGGTACTCTCGATTGATTGCCAAAAAGTCGACTACCCCAACTATTCTCGAGACCCCCAATAATTCCTCAGGATCCTCCTCATCCCATGGGAACCCTAACACCTATCTCATGGGACTCCACATATTAGTCGAGCCCTAGGGACCTTTGAGTTGTTAATGTCCGTTGTCAGAGAGTTGTATTGACCGTTGTTAAGGGTTCTTATTGTCCGCAACTAGGGGATTTTATTAGGCGTTCCTAAGGGTTGTTATTGACCGTTGCTATGAAGTTTTATTGATCGTCGCGAAGGGTTGTTTTTGATGGATTCTTAACGTTGTTATTGATACATGCTAAAGATTGCTATTAACCGCTGCTAAAGATTGTCATTCTCTGTTGCTAAGGGTATGCAGTTATTAGCCATTGCTAGAGGACATTATTGACCGATAATAAGGTCTGTTACTGATTGTTGATAAGAGTTTTTGTTTACCTTTGTTAGGGGATTTTATTGATATTTACTATAGGTTATTATTTTCCGTTGCTAACTAATATCGGGACAGAAATTCGTGATACTTCGGGAAAAGTAGCTTTATTTTAGTTCGTACTGACATGAGTTCGCATTAGGCAAAGCTGATTCGAAGTCTCTCGGCCTGTTCAACGACGTATTTCGTATCTCGATGAAAATTTTGCTGTTGTAAGAGCAACAAATCTGGGAAAAAATCGCGGTCTACCATCCCTAGATTTGGACGGGCCACTTTCAGCTCTACCTAAAGTCTCAAAACTATCCGAAAAAGTTATAAAAAATCAGAGTGGATTGCTTGTGTATTTGTGAATGCAAACCAACATTTAATATTAAAAAATGGTGACAATTGTGGTCACCAGAATTATTAATAAATTAAAAAATTATCTCTGTCTAGAATGGAGTTATCGAGACTTCTGTGAGTTTTACTACAGAATGTAGGTGAGAATCTGGGACAAGACATGGCCATGTAATTGCAATTTCCGTTTTAATACAAGAAGACCCTTTTGGTCTTAAGTCTTCCCCATCCGAGGCGGCTTAGTAATGGACAGATATCACCATTTTTTGTAGTGCTATTCCCTCAGAAGACTTTAGCTCATTAGATAGTGTATATATATGAATAAAATCCTCTCATTACGTTCTGAGAGCCAAACATTTTGAGCATAAAAATTGCTGGCTATATTTTTTTTTTGCGCAGAAATTCATCATCTTTAATTTAGATTATTGGAATTTTATCGTACGACACTTAGAAAACGAGCTAAATAAATCAGATTTTCGGCTCACAAAAAAAGATAAAAACTTGTCACTTTTCGAAATACGTAACTCGAAAAAGAATGGGACGAGCTGATTTTTTTTTCTTCAGACTTACATAGAATTACATAACATGTTCCATTTTATCCTGTGAAGTCTTCTCATATCATAAATATAATGAAGTTAGACTTTTACAATCTTGCAAGATAATTTATATCGATGTTTTTAACTGGAATAATTTAGAAGAAAAAATGAATCACCAGCAGGTATATATATACTGAAATATCTTTGCAAAATATTAAGTCATAGTTACAATACATCAGCTAGAAAAAATGAGGTTCGTTGTTACTCTTGTCCTCGCTTCAGTGGTTCTCGACAATTGTGTTGGTGAGTACATACTATTATATATATTTCGGTTCCGGTTTCGACTCCCTTGGAATAGAACTAAAGGGCCTATGACAAAGCCACCGAACGCGTCCTCGAAGGAATGACCCCTAAGCGGAGGCGTAACAACCGTACCGAAAGCTGAATGGCACCTGGGTGAGGTGTCTCAAGTGGTGACTCTGGGATACCGGGCGACCTCTCAGAGTATGCAGCCTTATCCTTGCATGCGGGGCTCTACAAGGATGGATGAACCCTTTCCCTGGCTGCTCATGGGAACAACAATAACACCACCAAAACACCCAAAGGTTGTAAATACGGTTCAAATGATCGAACGCGCAGAGCACCCGACAACGGGCGGCGAACAATGTCGATAATCCTAGAGTTCGGGGTGCTGAAAATAATTTATATGGAAACACGACGAGGGACCGGCAAAACGCCCACATTGAGTGGCCGAATCAACTCAAGGATGACTTGCTAGACTGCAACGATGCCAGCATTATCCCTGTTCACCGAGGCTTTATGGTGCGTATGCATACTCTGTGGTGCCAAAAACAACCAGACCTTCAGCACGTTTCGATTCAATCGTTGCGAAATCAACGTGCCTACCTCTGGAAAAATGCATAGGTACGCGGAGCGCTTCCTC
>CAKNWW010294399.1:0-10105 GCA_932074435.1 Andricus kollari | reverse complement strand
TTTTTTTTTTTAGTGGGAAATCAGGCTCCATCTGGGGGGAAACAGCTTTAGTTATCTGGCAACACTGGGCGATTTTAAAAGAGAATGCCCATATTATGTATACAACCAGGGAAACTGGAGGGACGGGTATTAGGACCAAAAATATTACAACCTAATTCCTAAATTCGGATAAAGATGAAATAACGGAGACACGTTTTGATTTAATGACAACATTCAAAAATAATTTATTTCAAATTTTAGTGGATACTGGTGCCACACATTCGTACGCTGGCAAGGAATTGCTGGAAAAAATCCAGAATTCCAAATATTCAATTTTTGAACCCGTTGCGCGAAAATTAATGGCCGAGAACGGAGAAACAGTCGATATAATTGGACAAGTAGTAATTCCAATTATAATCAGAAATAAAACGAAACACTTAATGTTTAGGTTAGTCTCAAAATTGTAATCCGTAGGTATTTTATGAGAAGACTATCGTATGAACGCTATCCTATGAAAGCACACCCAAATGCTGTACCCCTCACAATAATTAATGATAAAAACAAAACTAAACCTAACATTAAAGTTAAAGAAAGTAAGGAAAGGATAAATGTAAATATTAGGGATAAACCATTAACTATAACAGAAGAAAATAGGAATTCAGATAGGAAACCAAAATTTGGAGGTAGCATTAAACTCAAAAGTACAAGAGAGCTTATAAAAGTAACTAAAAGTAAATATAAGTAAATAAAAGATTTCAGAAAGGATAATAATGTTAATTCATCTCAAAAATTGAATTAAAGTTAGCTTATTTACAAATACCTTTAGACGGAAACTCAAAACCAATAACAGCATTCACAGTTCCTGGAAACGGCATGTACCAATCAGTGTTTCCAGAACGTGGGATTTTTTGGCCCCCACCACTTTCCCATCTAGGAGCAATACATGCAAACGTAGCATCTCGATGAGTCGGCTCTGTTACGCGATGCGTCGGTCAGCCTCGTGTAAAGCCGAAAATGCACGAGACACGAGCACGAAGCCAAGCTCGCGCGAGGCCCGACTTCACGATTGGGTCTCGTCGGCTATTAGGAGGTTTGAGTTGATTTTTGTTTTCAAAAATTGACACCTTAAAGAAAGAGTTCAAATACATATAATGAAGTCTTGAGATATTTAATGGCTGTGTTTTTCAGGAATTCTTATGGAATGTTTCAGACTATCCGATTCTACAGTTTCATTTTTCATTTATATTCATTCATTCATTTATATTCATTTTTACAATTTTATTTCAAGTCTAAAATAATTTGAATTGAAAATTAATTTTAAATAATTGTAAAATAAATTCAACAACATTTATTTTATAAAGAAAGACCCCATGATTTTCAAAGGACAAAACAATTTTAAAGGTAATTCTTTGTAGTATTTTAATAACTAATGAACATACTTTTAGAATATTTTTCCTTGATTCTGCCCTACAGTCAAACATGGTGCAAAAAACTTCAAAATTTTAAATAAAAACTGTACACTATATACATTAATTTTTAAAATGAAAAATATTTATACTTTTTATAAATATTCCTAAATTTTATTTGAATATGATACACATTGACTTTTATTTAAAAAATTCTAGTAAATAATTGGTCATTTTCAAAATTTTACGAATTGTTTGTACCATGTTTAACCTTAGGGACTAAATTTCAGGAATGAAATTATAAAAATATCTCCATTAGTTAGTGAAATACTATGAAGACTTACTTACTTAGATATGGGTTTAACTTTTTGGACCAGTTACAGAAATAGATATTTCTTTTATCGTTTTTCAGGTCTGATTTAACCAAACTGTTTTAACCAAACAGTCGAATTTCAAAAAAAAAAAAAATAAGTAAAAAATGAATTTTGAAGGAAAAATGTAATTATTGCTATATCAATGAAAAAATTATATTTTTAAATTAAAAACAATAAAATCAACTTTAAAAGAATGAATTTTTAACGAAAATAATAAATTTTCTAATCAAAATAATTTTTTAGTGGAGTAAAAAGGAGTTAAAGAGAAAAAAGAATAGTTATTCGAAATGACAATTTCGAATGACTATTTATATTTTAAGTTTTTTTTGTTTGCTTATTTTAAGGTTATATAAATATAATTTTCACAGGATTCTTGACAAAATTTCACAAAAAATTTTAACATTTCAGATATGTCAAAAAAAAATTTCAACAAAAAATATAATTTTCAATCAAACACGAACTAATGGAGATATTTTTATAATTTCACTCCTGAAATCTAGTCCCTAAGGTCCAACATGGTACAAAAATGTCGTAAAATTTAAAAGATGACCAACTATTTACAAGAATTTTTTAAATAAAAATCAGTGTGTATTATATTCAAATAAAATTTAGGAATATTTATAAAAAGTATTAATATTTTTCATTTTCAAAATTAATGTATACAGAGTACAGTTTTGATTAGAAATTTCACGACAGTTTTGGGAATCATGTTTGACCGTAGGGCCGAATCAAGGAAAAATATTCTAAAAATATGTTCATTAGTTATTAAAATACTACAAAATAATACCTTTAAAATTGTTTTGTCCTTTTAAAATCATGGGCTATTTCTCTATAAAATAAATTTTATTAAATTTATTTTACAATTATTTACAATTAGTTTCCGATTAAAATTATTTAACAATTAAAATATAATTGTAAAAACAAATATAAATATAAGTTTTCCGAGATTCTTGAGAAAATTTCGAAATATTTTCTAAGATTTCAGATATTTTAAATCAAAATTTGAACAATAAAAAACAACATTTTCAGCATAATCATTTAATTTTCAGGCAAGAAAGGTTAATTTTCAACGAAAAATGTAATAATTGATATTTCAATAAAAAATTTATTTGAAATAAAAAACGGTCGAAGTTGACTTAAAAAAAATTAATTTTCAACAAAATAAATACATTTTCAAGTGAAAAATAAGTTTTGGTCAGAAATAAAGGAAAATGTCAAACAAATTATAATTTGAGGCAAAAAATAATTCTCAACACAAAAAACAAATGTTGAACAACTTATTATTTTTCAAGTTTATTTATTTTTAAGTTTATATAAATATAATTTTCCTAAGATTCTTGATTTAATTTTCAAAGATCTTTTAATATTTCTGTATGTCAATCAAAATTTCAACAACAAAAATTTCAACTGAACAGTTGAATTTTCAACGAAAAATGTAAGAATTGCTATTTCAATTAAAAAGTCTCATTTTTAATTAAATCAGTTTAATTAAACTTTAGAAGAATGAATTTTCAACCAAAACAATACATTTTCAAATCAAAAAAATGTTTAGTGAAGAAAAAGGGAAAATTATAATATAAGGCGAAAAATATTTTTGTATACAAAATAAAAATGTTTCATAACTATTTACTTTTTAAGTTTTTTTGTTTGCTTCATTTTGGGTTATATAAATATAATTTTCAACCACAAACTAACTAATGGAGATATTTTTGCAATTTAATTCTTCAAATCTATTCCCTAAGGTCAAACATGGTACAAGCATTTCGTAAAATTTTAAAAATGACCAATTATTTACAAGAATTTTTTAAATAAAAGTCAATGTGTATCATATTCAAATAAAATTTAGGAATATTTATAAAAAGTATAAATATTTTTCATTTTTAAAATTAATGTATATAGTGTACAGTTTTTATTTGAAATTTTACGACAGTTTTTTGTACCATGTTTGACCCTGGGGCAGAATCAAGGAAAAATGTTCTAAAAATATGTTCATTAGTTATTAAAATACTACAAAGAATTACCTAAAAAAATTGTTTTTTCCTTTTAAAATCATGAGATATTTCTTTATAAAATAAATTTTTTTACATTTATTTTACAATTATTTACAATTAATTTCCAATTAAACATATTTTACAATTATAATAAAATTGTAAAAACAAAATTTTGGAATGTTGATATAAGTATTTTCGGACATTAGAAGGTTTCGTAAAGTTTTTATATATTAAGAAAGCATATGAGGACAAGTTAATTACTTTTTGTCTTTTTCTCTTAAGATCCCCAAAATTGTCATTATAGCCTAAAATAGCATGAAAAGAATGGTAAGTATCAAAGGTAAGTATTGTAACCAGCGGGTTACAGCTAAGAGTCTTAACTTAGGAAAAACTCCTCACGCGTTAGGAAATAGCTCAGAGAGTTGGATCTCTGAGGAGCAACAACAGAGCGCAGAATTCGGGGCCTCCCACCAAAATACTCTCGCGAATAGTGGGAGTGAGAACTAGAGCGCGGTCCATAAAAATGGTCGCGTGGCCTGAAAACGGCACTTGGAGGTGTTGCGCGGCTTACGCAACAAGTCCTAGGGAGAACCTTGTCTCACAACTCTCTCTGAGATTTTGGGAAATTATAAGTCCTTAGAAATATATAAAGTCCTTAAACTTTCACGTTCAAAAGGAAAGATCCTCTAAAGGCGGACAAGAAAACTTAACTTCTGAAACTGGTTTATAAGTTTTCTCTTTCTGAACTTCTTGAGCATGCCACTCAAAACCATGGCTATTCTTTCCTACGGGAAATTTTTCTTGTGCTTCAAAAAGCAAAATATTTAAAGGGCAATTTTTTTATACTGTTACAGAGTAGAACTCTGAATATTTGAGATACCTAAGAAAGGTTTACAGATAGAAATTTTAAAGTTAAATCTTGCCGATATTTTCGGACTTCTATCGAGAAATATTATCGATCGTAGATTTACATTAGACTAACAGAAGAACAGAGCACGTTCAACCGTGTACCCTGGTCGAGGTAGTTAGATTCTGTAAATCTCTACGTGCATTGTCAGTGTCTTAACTTCTTATGGGCCGACAGGAAACTATTCATATACCTTGCTAAGAAAGCAGTTAAGCCGGCAACCAAGTGTAGAGAATATTTATCAAAGTTTCGAGGTATTATTTGAAGCCCATAATAAATAAAAGTTGACTGAGAGCACGGCTCTATAAAAAATGGCAATATATCCAGATTTGCACTCTCGATAGTTATTTCTATAACCTTACCCTACCTTCCCTGCCCAGGTAGTAGTTGCGCACCTGTATACGAGAGCGACTCGACTCAGGCTTTCTCTCAAGCGAGCGAGTATTAGAGAAGTGTCTCAGGGACCACACTTTACCTGATCGATTCTTTTATGACGATCATTATTATTAAGTATTGTGTGCAAAATTAGCCATTATTATCTAAATATAATCGGTAGTAGCTACCTTATGCAAATGTATTAATCGTAAGGTCCTTTGCTCTGCAGGCACCTGTTTCATAATTACTAAGATTTAAAGGCGATAGCCAATTCTAGAAATATAAAAGTTTAAATATAAGTCTGCATAGGAAGGATACCTATTGCGCTACTTTAAGTAGCCTCATCTTAAAGGGACGATAAATAAGAAAGAGAGAGATAGAAGATATTAAAAATAAATGTACAAATTTAAAGAGTAGATCTTAACAACGCCAACAGCGACTTATATTGCAAGTACAGCCAAGAACTTAGAATAGAAAAACACGCGTGTTACCAATACAGGTACTGTTATTTATTTTTATCAAAAATTCAGTTCTTAATTTTAGTTAGATGACAGGGATCATGATGAAAAATATTTCAGACTAGATCTAAATGAATAAACGACTGTATCGATAAAGGAAACCTTATTTCTTCTCCATGCGTAACCTTTCTTTACACAAAAATTATTTTAACAATTTCAAAATTTTTATTAAAGTTAACTTAGCCAAAATCCGGCAGTTACAGTATACAGTAAAAATTTTGATTAATTTAATACATTAAAAATAATGATCATTTATTAATATCTTGACTTTACAATATTTACAATCAATTGAAAAATAAAACATAAATAATGAAAAATGAAACTGTAGAATCGGATAGTCTAAAACATTCCATAAGAATTCCTGAAAAACATAACCATTAAATATCTCAAGACTTCATTATATGTATTTGAAGTCTTTCTTTAAGGTGTCAATTTTTGAAAACAAAAATCAACTCAAACCTACGACCTACGAAGTCATATATCGTAAAGGTAGTTAAAATTTCGTCCCTGATGCTCTCTCGAGATCAGGGGAACCAGCGAAAAATATAGCATTTGCGTTAGCCTGTAGCATAGAAAAACCAAAAGCGGACGTTAACGACAAAACAGATGGTTGGTACTCTACCAAAACCAGACAAGTTACAAAAAGACCCGAAGAACATGAAAAATGACTCTCTTTTTACAGAACTGACCCACTTGAATCTACTCTATTACCAGAGTCAAACCCCTGGAAATTAGCCGTACTTAAAAGCTTAGAGCTCAAGTTTTACGGGAAAATTACGACGAAACCCAGGCAGGACATTTAGGCTCAGAGAAACCTTATGCGAAAATTTCCGAACATTACTTCTGGCCAGGGGTATATTCGGGCGTGAGCAATGACGTAAAAAACTGTCAGATCTGTCAAAGCGTAAAGCCAAGTAATCAAAGTAAGATACGATTAATGGGAAAAAGGGTATTAGAAGAACTATGGATCATGGTGTCAGCCGATATCATGGGCCCATTACCAAGTTCGAAAAAGAAAAAAAAAATCAATACATTTTAGTGTTTGTAGACCTATTCACAAAATGGGTCGAAATAATCCAAATTAAAAAATTTCACGGGATCACAGTAGAGTCAGAATTCCACAATTGTATCATTTCGCGTTGGGAAACATCGCGGATTCTCCACACCGATAAGGGCACGGTCTTTGTCAACAAAACCTTAAGAGATTTAACCGAAAAAATCGGTATCAGACATACCAAAACACCAAAATATTACTCCCAAACCAACCTAACCGAACGTTACAATAGGACAATTAAACAAATGATTAAAACCTATCTAGATAACGATTATTCCACCTGGGACGAGCACATAGACGATTTGCAGTTCGCTATAAATACGAGCAAAAACTCATCGACGCAATTTACCCCCGCATTTTTTAATTTAGGTCATGACTTAGAACCGATTCGGTCCCTCAGAAAAAATTTAGAAAACGATAGCGAGATAGAATTCAAAAGCGTAGATAAATGGAAAGACAAACTAAGAAGGTTAGAAATAATAAAAGAGGAAGTACAGAAAAATGTAGATACAGCGAACGAAAGACAGGCTAATAACTATAACTTAAGGAGAAGAACCTTAGAATATAGAATAGGCGACAGGGTACTAAAGGTAGTGACAAAATTATCAAATAAGGCAGATAAAAAAGTAGGTAAGCTGTAAAATAAGTATGAAGGCCCTTTCATAATAAAAAAGAAAATTTCCCCAACCATATACGAATTAAAAAACCTCAAGGGAAAAGTGTGGGAGAATGGAATATAAATGATTTCAAACTAGAAAACGGCACATAGACACAAAAAAGTAATTAACTTAGATTGAAACAATTTATATTTAGGCAATGGCAATAAGGCAATGGATCAGTAGCACTATATATCCGAAACGACACCTAAAATAAACGAAACAACTCAATTCCTTCAAATACTTGGAAAAATTTAATTCAAACAGACTCCAAAGCCTTGGAAGTGGCTCGTAAAACGCTTAGAAGGGGTCGAAGAAAAGACCCTCAGTTACCACCCTCATAAACACATTAGACAGGCGCTACGAAATTTTGAACAGGAAGAGGAGATGGAGGGAGCAGTAGGAGGGGCATCGGAAGGTGCAACGGAACCCCCACAACATATAAAGCAACAATTGGCAAAGGAGTTAAAACTACAGGCAATACTCAACCACTAAAAACAAACCAACATAACAACGTGGGAGAAATATGAAAATTGTAAAACGGAGCAAAGGGAAGCAAGAACAGCAAAGGAAACAGAAGAAAGACGAAGGGAGGAGGAACTAACAGAAAAAATTGAGAGACAGAGAGCCATCCCATGGAAAAGAGTTCTTCTAAAACGGAAAAGTCAAGAAAGATCCAGGAAGGAATAGGAGGAAAAACAGAGAGGAAGAAGAACGCTATAAAGAGGAATGGAGGACACATCAAGAGAATAGAGATAGGGAATACAAGGAATGGTTAGAAAATCACAAAAGGGAACACCAACAGAAGCCTTGAAGACAAAATGCTAGAGCTACAAAAACTACTCTACTTTGATAAAACTATTGACTATCAAAAAATATTAAAATATTTGAACCACGAATACGTTACTAAGATTACTATTATAACTACCATTAGCATTTTTATTGCACACAATTTAGAAACCTTAACGACAAAATGCTGGAACTATAACTAACTACTCTACTTGGATAAAATTATCAACTATTAAGAACCGTTAACATATTTGAACCACGAATACGTTACTAAGATTACTATTATAACTATCGTTAGCATTGTAATTCCACACAACTCAGTACTAATCGTGCAAATATCGGTACCACCTCTTCCCTGCCCTAATTTATTTTTCAGAAATAATAAAACCATGGAGGAAGGCTGGAGAAAAAAAATGGAAGAAAATACAAAAACCCTTAGCATTACAACTAAGGAAAGTTCAAAGTGAATCCACTGTCAATGTTGTCAAAAATTATTTACCTAATACACGACTCATTCTGTAACAATAGGCCATACCTTATTAACTAGACATGAACCCAGGTATACACCCGAACCCCCGCTGCAACAGAATTGTTACTAATCGGTTCGGCTCGGTGCGACCTTGCAACCAAGGGTTGCCGGGCCGCACACGACATGGGCCGGAATCCGCCGCAAGGACCCGCGGTCCCGAACAGCAGCGCGCTTCCGTCTCAGCCTTGGCTCGCTCGCCTACCGGATAACTTAAAACAAGTGTCATGTGCTCTCTGCTCTACACGATCGCATCGCAGCCGGAGCCCTGGAAGTCAGACAGCATCTCAACCTCCAGTATCGCTACTTTCCCTCAGGAAAGACCTTCATTGTCTAGCCACCTACGCGGCCCTCATCACGGGTTACTAGCCCTCCACCACGGACTGGCTACGTAGGTTCTGTAAATAGTAATAAAATCCTTATACTCAAGTGTTAAACTTTTAATGTGTTCACCCAATTCTCTCGGCGTCCTGATCCCATTTTCCCCTCTCGGTAGGCACTCCCGCTATAAATAACACTGGCCTGCAGATTTCAACCTTGGGTTTGCTAATGGGAAGTGACTAGGTGTTTTTGATGGATTTTCGCACGCTGAACACGAATCTGGGCTCAAAAGTTGTCCATCGCGTATAAGTTTTGAGAAAATAGGGGTTAAATCCCCAGAAAAAGGCATTTTTAGGCATTTTTGGATATCGAAAACACCTGGTCACTTCCCATTAGCAGAAACCTTGTATACCAGTGTAACTAATCCATATTATAATTATGAACTACTCATCCGACAATAATTATTCACTGTTCATTTTAAGAAAATTACTGGTAATTTTTACGAAACCACTATCTACATTTTATTTGTTTATACAAATTTTATAAGTTTAAACTTCTCCAGACTATCTGATGAATACTTATAAATAGCTTTTTCGATGATTATAGACTATTCTGAAAAACCGGAACAACAAAAAAAAATTATATACTTTAGTGTCGGGCGAGTTTATTGGTAATTATAAATAATATTTATTGTATAATCATAAACTAAGCTCAGTCAATATCCAAAACTCTTCCTTCTTTCGTTTACTGGACATCCTAACCTCGGCTGTTAGAACACTTAGAATTAAGAGTCGCGCATCCGCGTAAAAATGTTAAATAAAGTCTTTATTGCAACGTATAGCGGAATCGCGACTCCCGGCGACATCGAAAAAACAATTCTCGTTAGTAAACCTCCATTCACCTGCGTCCCCAGTCAGAATGGTGACGTCGATCAGACGTCGAATCGACGTCGTAACCGTCGTATGATGGTCGAGTCGAAATTACCGTCGAAAAATTACTCGGTTTCGACTATGTTTTTTATGCTCCAGAGATACTTTATAAATGATCATTTACTGCAATGTAAGTGATTTTATCAAAATTTGTTGCAATTTACAGGGTTTAAAAAATCAACGTCGAAGTGACGTCGATTCGACGTCATTTCGACCTCTTTCAGGCAAATTTTATATTCTATAATCTGATGCCTGCATGCGATGTTATGAAACCTGCGCT
>CAKNWW010294388.1:0-10853 GCA_932074435.1 Andricus kollari | reverse complement strand
TTCATAGCATTTTGTAACACATTTCGTAGAATAGTTCAATGCAATGTAAAACCAAGAAGATTTTAACTTTTATTAAACTACCCGTCGCATCCTCTACTATAGGACTAGTTCTATAAAATTTAATGAAATTTTTTTTCCATGTACGGAAGTAAACGCTTGCTTGTAGTCAATGTATGCCACGTGCAAGTTTCTTTGATGTTTACGAGCTTGCGTCATGGAAACAGCGTCTATGGTGACTAGATATTTACTGCCTCGCGAGTTTTTGCAACATCCTTTTTGTTTTCCTGTAAGGATGTCAGTCTCGTCGCAGTGAGAATATACCTTATCTGCTATGATAGCTGTAAGACATTTATATATTGTTAGAAGACAGGCCATGGGTCGAAAATCAGATGGATTTTGAGCGTTTGGTTTTTTAGGCAACATATACGTAGTACCCTGGAGCATAAAGCCTGGCATCAGATCTGGTTGTTCGATGATCTTCTGAAAACACCGTGCCAACGCTGGATGCACACTAGTCAGGTACTTGTACCAGAAGTTGTGTACTATGTCCGGACCTGGAGCTTTCCAGTTGCTTGTTGTTTTCAAAACCGTTGAAACATCTAAAGCTGTGATGTTAGTCAGCTCCATTTCAGGGTTATTGCTAGCTCTTGACTTCTCTATTTAGAACCATGCAGAGTTCAAATTGCTTCTGTTCGTTTTCCCTCAAACACCCGACCAATAGTTAGTCATGTCTTCCAATTGAGGCACGTTGGTGTCTTGTTGGTTGTTTTGTTTTATATTCAGTTCACGGTAGAACCTTCTCTCATCTGCCTGAAAGGTTCGATTTTGTTGCCTTCTGGCACTACTTTTCTTGTACCGACGCAGTCTAGCAGTAAAAACATCAAGTCTCTGCCGTTGGGCGTCTATAATCTCATCCAATATTGCTGGTGTTAATGTCTCGATGTAACGAGGGTAGATGATTTTAGTAATATGGCGTATCAGCTTTCTGGTTCTATTTCCTTTTTCATATTGAGTAAGTCGACCCAATTTGCACCTTACTTTGCTGACATCCATATCCAACCTGATCTTCCATGGTGGATCTCGCTCCCTTCCTGGAGCAAAGACTGCATTTGTAGACCTAGTTCTGCGGCCCAACATGCTAACGGTTGCCACAGCTGCACAGTATACAAGAATTTGCACCTCTACCGCAGTTTATGTTGCGTTCAAATGCATAGGTAAGACCTTGCTGTTCAGGTATTCTATTAGTGTACGCAAATCATTTGTGATGTTCATCTTGGGCAGATAATGCCTTTGTGTAAAACATTATTTCAGATAACTTGTAGGCTCCGGAAGCTACGATCATGGTTCCTTAAAGCAACCAATCCCGACGCAACTGGAACGTTTACGTCATCCACTTCTGCTCCTTCTGTCCTAGAAGGTAAGCAAGAGCGGGAAATTTATGTGAGAGAACATCGTTCAACACTGTTCCTTGGAGTCAAGTCTCTATAGCCGCGGATGACCTTACGCGGCAGACGAGACAGTTGGAGATGAAGGTTTCACCTCTGGATACTTTTTAGAGCTACCAATCTTTATGGAATGTTATGAGGAACGATGTTGACGGACCAGATGAAGTAATCCCAGAAGAACAGCCTTTCGCATCCAGTTTGCGATGGAATGAGCCTGACGCTGGCAAGCCGGAATCTTGTTGAGTTGGCTAAGAAATGATGCTTTCATACCTCCAAGACAGCCGATTATGAGAACTACAAGATGGACTTTGTACTCTTGGTACAGCCTGCTCAGCTCGAAAAGAAGTGCTTGATATTTCGCCCGTTTTTCTTCCTCCTTTGCCGTGATATTACCATCGACTGGTGCCGAGAATTCAATCACGTAAATGATCTTGGTCTTCAGATCTTGGAGGACAATATCAGGCTTCGTAGCACTGATACGTTGAGTGGTGGAGAATGAGAAATCCCAGTAGATCTTACACTGATCATTCTCCACAACGGACTCGAGTTCTCCCTGGGCGTATGGCAAAACAGGCAAGAGATCAACACCATAGAAGTGCCTAAGATGGTAATATAACACTTTTAGAGCCGCATTGTGTCTCTCGATGTACCTGTAACGTGCATACTTTAAGCATCCACTGAGAACATGCTCAAGTGTTTCTGGCTCTTGCTTACTCGCTCGGCAGTTAGTATCGCCTACAGGTATATTCATTATGCGCTCGCGGTAAACTAAGGTAACGCCGTCTTGACAGGAAAAAAGAAATCCCTCAGGCCCTCTTTCACCACTCCAGCGCTGACGGCGGGTTAACAAACGGCTAGTTAGGTTAACGAGAGAAGTTAACTGGCCGTTGCCATTCGTGCCTTTCACCAGGCATTGGTCACCGTTATGGCACTCAGCGTTACCTAACCGTACGGTGTTGCCATTTTCGTGTTGAGAGCAGACGATATGCTAGCATAGATGTAGTTAAAGTAGGCAGTGCAGTATGAAACGAAGCCAATGGTAAAGATGGCGGAAAATGGTATGAAGGCAAAACGACCCCGAGCTCCAAATTTCGCAAGATCAAAAATTGACATATTTACATCTTTAGCCCCAGTTCATAAAAACATAATAGAAAATAAATATTTTCAATCGAAAAGTCTATCGAGGTAAGTTCAAGCAATCAAAAACTTCCAGTAGACGAAATGTTCAGTAGAATCTGTAGAAGTTTTATGTAAAGTTTTACTTCAATTGAAATAGCCGTTTACGAAGTTCGTTGGAAAATAACATTTTCCACGTCTATACCTGGATGACAGCTTTACCTTATGCGCCTGGTGGGCTCCAAGACTCTGCTATGTGTATGTACTTCAAACATTAAATTTCAATAATGGATGCACGAACGGGGTTAGGGTGTCTCCATTAACGAGCTAACCGCGCGAACAGTTCAAACACCATTACCTTTGTTTTATTTACGTTAATTTTGAGGCCCGTGTTCTTCATGCTTGTATTAAGTTTGTTCGACATTCTTTGTGAGTCTTCGATTGACTCTGCCATAACAATCTTGTCATCTGCGAAAGCCAAACCACACACCTTCACCGTTTCGAGATCTACACCTTCTTCGTCGAAGAGGGCCATTCTTATAGACACTTGCCCATAAATATGATAAATAGCCATGAGGACATAACGCATCCTTGTCTAACACCCTGAATAATATCGAACCAGTCACCCAGTTTCCCATTAACCCTTACACTCGCTTTACTGCCTGCATATATTGTTTGTATTGCTTGTAGGAGCCATCCATGGACTCCGTACTCTTTAAGCACTTCTCAAAGTTTACTTCTATTTACCTTGTCAAATGCTTTGGACTTCCCATATCTTTTCTTCTGTAATTTCCATTACCCTACGAATAAGTATTTTTAAGTATGCTTTACTTATAGTACTTAGTGAGCTTATACCTCTGTAATTATTGCAGTTGTTTTTATCTCCCTTTCTTTTATATATTGGTACGATAATCGCTTTTCTTCAATCGTCTGAAACTTGTCCCGTCTCGATGCATATATTGATCAATTCGCACACCCTGTGAGGTATATACTCGCCACCATATTTAAGCCTTTCAGAATTTATACTGTCTACACCAGAAGCCTTATCACTTTTTAAACTCTCAATTATATCAATAACCTCAGTGACGCAGATATTTTCAATCGGGTTTTCTGATGCATTATTTTCTATCTCGTAGTTCTGTTGTCCTATATCTTCACCTCCTAAAAATTCTTTAAAAGAGTCTTTTAAAGCATTTTTCCTTGACTAGTCGTTTAATTTTCTTCTTTTTTTGTCTGTAATCATTTTCAAGTCTACCATTCTCTCCTCGTCGCTAAGACCTCTGATGTTTCGCGTTTTCTCGTACGCTTCTTTCTTTTCATGTCGGGCTGCCTTAATTTCATAATTCCACCATGCATCACCAGATTTTCTTCCTACTACCCCGGGTAAAAATATTTGTGCTTGGTTTTGGCTTGAGTGTCTTCGATATGTCTCGAATATGTCTCTAGGACCGAGATGTCTGGCTCCGTCTCACCAGCTAGACATTGGAGATATACGGACTTCTCTCGCCTTTATGGCTGTAAACTGTGCCAAGACAAGACCACGTAGACTTGTCTTGATAAACATACCGAATTGCTTTTAAAGAAAATTATATTTCCAATTCGTGGCTTTAAAATTTGCCAGAGTCAAAATTACAAGAGTTTTCGTTTGTAAATTTTACAAGCTATAAAACTTGTAATTCGTTAATAACTAATTTTTAAATAAGAAATTCGGAACCTGTCTGAGATTGGAAAAAATGGACAACATTTTTAGATTCGTCATCCAAAGAATAATAATTATTGCAGACAAATAAACTTATTACTTCATACTAAATAAATTCCATGAATATAAATAATATAAACATTCTATAAAGTTTGAAGTGGATTAGTGATGACCCTCAGAGACCCTTAACACATCAAAAATAGTCTGGTTCCGTCACACGAGCTAGACATACAGAATGACTTGAAATTGTCTTGAATGGGTCTTTACCCAAGCCAAAATCAATCACAAATACTTTTACCCGGGACCGCCGTACCACATACTTCAATCGCAGTTTTAACAATGTTAAAACTGCGATGCAGTATTCAATATACTTTATTATTAAGAGAACCCCACATTAACAATCAGTATAATGTTAAACATTCAGTAAACAAAAGTCCAATTTGCGCATTATTCTTCGAGTAGTTTTGCAGAAACTAAACTGTTTTCTGCCAAAGCCTGTACAAGAATGAATTAATCGAAAATCGCTAACATTTTATTTATATAAAATATGTAGTTTTTTAAATATAATTTATTTGTATTTAATTTATTTATTTGTAAATCCTTGTCGTCGTCGTCGTCTTTATAACGGATAACTTTTGAAAGACTAATTGGATTGGATTGTGCTTTGGCACGCAGTTTCAGCGACCAAAAATATAGAAAATTAACACTTTAAGCCATATGAAACACGATATGAAAAAAAGTCAAAAAAAGTAAAACGTTACTTTTTGATAGCCCTACAAGATTATCATGACGACTTTTTGGGTTTTCTTAAAAAATCGAAAATTTAAATTTTGTTCGCACAAAAAATAATGAATTATTACATTCTCATCATAATAAGAAGGTATTGATTTTATGTTAAATATGACTTTCGTTGATTTCATCAAATGTCGACGTTTGGAGGCCCCCTGAGTTAGAAAAAATAGTTTTCACGTCGGTGTCTGTCTGCCGTCGTTGTCGTCGTCTGTATACCGGATAACTTTTGAAAGACTAATCGGATTGGATTGTGCTGTGGCACATAGTTTCAAGGACCAAAAAAAAAAATATCGAGTTTGTTAACCAGCTATTTTGGATAGAAATTCAAAAGTTAGAGCATTTTCAAAATGTTTAGACCATTTCTTCCATAATTCAGAAATTCAATGGACGGCTCTGCGTATTACTCAAAAATTAAATCAATTAATCCTTGGGAATTTTTTCGGCGAAAATAAAATTGTGAGAGTTAAAGCATTTTCAAACCCCCACAAAGAAAAAGAAAATTAACACTAAAAGCCAAATAAATAACGATATGAAAAAAGTCAACAAAAGAAAAACGTTCCTTTTTGATAGCCCTACAAGATTATCATGACGACTTTTTGAGTTCTCTTAAAAAATAGAAAATTCCAAAAAAGGTTCGCACAAGAAAATATTGAATGATTAAATTCTCATCGTAATGAGAATGTATTGATTTTATGTGAAAAATTACTTTCGTGGGTTCCATCAAATGTCGACGTTTTGAGGCCCCCTGAGCCAGAAAAAATAGTTTTTACGTCGGTGTTTGTCTGTCTGTCGTCGTTGCCGTCGTTTTCGTCTGTATACCGGATAACTTTTGAAAGACTATGAAAACAACCTTTTGAATTTTCTTGAAAAATTGAACATGCAAATTTTAATCGCACGAAAAAACAAATTTATTTTGCTGTCAAACTATGTAAGGTACAGAAAAAAATGAATTTGCAAAAGTTGTTGACTCAAAAAGGAGTTACAAATTAGTTATGAATCCTTTTTTGATAGGATGCGTAGTTTCTGTTTTATTCGTAAAAAACACATTAAAAATTTTTAAATTAAAGTTTTAGACGTACGACGCATGCTATGAAAAATATGAATAGACAAAAGATGCCCTTCCGAAACAGATTGAAAACTTATAGAAATTTGCCATTAATATAATTGTTTGATATGACGCGTAGTTTTAGTTTTAATCGTAAAAGATAAGCTTCAAAGTAAAAATTTTTACATTTTTTGAAAAGCGGCACAAGGTACGAAAAAAAATTAACCTACAAAAGTTGTTCAACCAAAAAGGATCTACAAATTTATTATTAGTAATTTTTATTTAGGACTAGCAGACTTTCTTTTAATCGTAAAAAGTAAGATTAAAAATAGGAAAATTAAATTTTTTGATAAAAGGACACAAGGTACAATAACATTTTATTTAACTTCGCCTAAATTATATCTACAAATTTGCTTAGAACCACCTTACGCTATTCTTCGTGTAGTTTTGCATAAAACAGTTGTTCGCTTCCGACGCCTGCACATATTGATAGAGCATAAATTTAAAATTGTGTTATTATCATTACATTCTCATGCTAACGAGAAGATATTAGTTTTATGTAAAATTTGGTGTCATCAGTTTTCAACAAATCTCCACGTTTTGAGAGCCCCTAAGTCAGAAAAAACGATCTTTACAAAGATGTCTGTCTTTCTGCAGTCTGTAGTCTGTAGGCACGATAACTTTCGAAAGACTGATCCGATTGGATTGAGGTTTGGCACACATTTTTAAGGCATACAAGAAAAAGCAAGTTCGTTAACCAGCCATTTTTGACCAATGGTTCTGGTTTTACCCATCGACAATGTTGTGAAAAAAATAAAAAATTCCGTTTTCCACCAAAACTATACGAGATATGAAAAAAATGTTGGAGGAAAATTTTTCATATCAAAAAGATAAACAAATTTTGTGAGAGACATTTTTTGATCCGTTACATATTTTCGTTTCAATCGTAAAAAATGCCATTAAAAATAAAAAATTTCATTTTGCGGCAAAATTATGCAAGACACAAAAAAAATCTTAAAAAGTGCAGTTTTTCATATCAAAAAGATGAACAAATTTTGTGAAAAATATTTGTTGATAAGTACATATTTTTCGTTTAAATAGTGAAAATGCTATTTTAAAAAATTTCATTTTTCGGCAAATCTATGCAAGAAAAAAAGTTACAAGACCAAAATTTTTTATCTGAAAAAGTTCTACAAATTTTTTTGTTAATTATTTTTCGATAGCACGCGTAGTATTTGTTTTAATCCTAAAAAATAACATTGAACATCTATAAAAAATTAAAAATTTGGAAAAACGACAAGAAGCACGAAAAAAATGAACAAAAAAAAGTTGTTCACCCAAAAAATGTCTACAAATTTGTTATTTATTATTTTTTGATAGAACAAGTAGTTTTGTTTTAATCGTAAAAAAGCATTTTAAAGAAATTAAAATTTTTGGCGTAGCTACGAAAAAAGATTAATGCCAAATAAGGAACAAATAATAAGGTAATCATAAAAAATGAAATGTTTATACATAATAATATTATAATGTTGAACATAATATAGAAAAGTGCGCGTTTCGGACAAATTTTAATCGAGTACGAAGCACGAGATACATTATGAGAATTTTTTCGTTAAAGCTGAATGAGCTTTAACAAAAAAGAATTCACAATCACCAAATTACAGTTGTCGATTTTCTGACCTTTATCCTTAAAAGGCCTATGTACAAATGTGGGGCAGTACAAAAGATCGAGCGCGTAGCACGAGATAAATACATCATCGAGCGCGATGCGCGAGTTAAATATATTATCAAGCGCGAAGCGCGAAATCAAACAGACGCGCGCCCTAGGCGCGTTAAAACACGCGACAGAGGCAAGCCGCTCGCGCAGCGCGCGATGAGTATGTGCCCGCTCAGTGAGCAGATTTTTTGTTGTTAGTTTTGTTACAAGTTAGGAAACAGAAATTCTGATAGGAGTCGGAAAGAGTGACTTTTGTTGTTAGTAAACGTGTGTGTGTGTGTTTTTTTTAATTTTAGTAACAAATTTTCAAGAAGAAAAGTTTGCTAGGTTTCGCAAAGGTTGAGATTTTTTGTAAAATTGTTTAGACGTTATGTAACAGAAGTTTTGACAGGAATCGAAAAGGGTGACTTTCGTTGTCAGAAAATGTGTTTTATTATTCAAATCTTAGCAACAAAGTTTCAAAAAAGAAACTTTGGTGTGTTTCTCGAATTTTTAGTTTTTTCGTTACTTTCATTATAATTTATGCAATTGAAATTCTGAGACGAACCGAAAAGAGTAATTTTTGTTTGTTATAGGTGATATTTTATGTTGGATTCTTAAAAATTTTCAAGAAAGCAAGTTTGCTGGGTTTCGCAAATGTTGAGATTTTTTGTCAGCTTTATTACAAGTTATGTAACAGAAATTCTGGGAAGAATCGAAAAGGGTGACTTTTATTGTTAGAAAAGGTGTTCTGTTATTTTAATCTTGCCAAGAAATTTTCAAAAAAGAATTTTATATGCGTTTCTCGATTTTCATTTTTTTAATAACATTTGTTAGAAGTTATGTAACAGAAATACTGAGACAACTCGAGGGCGAATTACCTAATACGGAAGCTAAAGTGTGTCGCCAAAAAGCACACACTATATTAACGCTTGAGACGCGTACGTATGGTCACTAAAGCTCGCTCCTCATTGGTTGATTAGCCCAAACTTAGAAGCTTTTTTGTATCCAAACTAAGCTTCGCACCACTTTTTGCTAGAGGACATTTTTGTTTATTTTTTTGTTCACTATCACATAGTACAGGGGGTTGCATAGGTGGTGGGACACCCTGTATTGTAATTTATACCTTTGAAGTAATTTATAACTTTGCAAAAAAAAAACATTAGGTAAAAATTATTTGAATACTTTAATACAAAATTATAGTTCAAGGATTCTTGTTTTGTGAAATGATTAATTAATTATTAGCTGATTATTTTTTTCAACGATAATCAATATTGGACACAATTTGTATAATAAAAGTTTATTTATATTTATAATACCCTTATTACAATTACATCATTTTTCAAATTTGCCAGATTTTGTAAAATGAGTATCTGACTTTAGATATCAAAATATATGTAAATATGTTTTATTTTTTCTAAAATTAGTTTAAAAGGATACGAATAAATTAAATTTTTAGAAATGAAAGTAAAAAGGTAAAAAAAAATGCAAAGTAAAAATTAATTGAATGTTTCAATGAAAGTCATACTTAAATGATTTTTATTTTTTGAACTAATTGATTATTTGGAATTGATTATTGGCTATAATTTGTAAAATAAAAGTTTATTCACATTTAATGTACCTCTATTCGAATTACGTAATTTCGTTCAATGTTTGTGATGGTATGATTATCTGAATTTAATTTTCAAAATTATATGTAAATATGTATTAATTTTCCTCAAATTACTATGAAAGGTTAATAATAAATCAAATTTTCAGAAATGAAAGTGAAGATTTGAAAAAAAATTACAAGTAAAAATTACTTCAATGCCTTATGTTGTGAACAGATTAATGCATTATGAGCTGAATAATTTTTTTTCAATATTATATTACATAAAGATGAAATTTTAATTTTATTAAATTAAGTATGGTTCATAAAATGATTATTTACTTGAAGGCTATGTAATTAAATAATGGTTATAATTCTTATAGTAAAAGATTATGTATGTTCAAAATACCTCTATTCCAATTGTTTATTTTTGGTAATTTTTGCGATGTTGTAAAATAACTATCTGAATTCTGCTTTCCATATTATATGTACATATATTTTACTTTTCTATGGGATCAGTTTAATAGGTTATTCATACTTTAGATTTTCAGAACAATATAAAGTAAAAATTATTAGAATGTTTTAATGAAAATAACTGTTTATTGGTTTTTATGTTGCGAAATGATTAATTAATATGTACATATATTTTAATTTTTTGTGGAATTACTTTTGAAAGTTTATTAATAAATTAAATGTTCAGAATTCAAAGTTCAAATAAAAAGAAATTATGTAAAGTAAAAATTATTTAAATGTTTTAATAAAAATTATAGTCGAATGCTTCCTATTTTGTGAACTGATTAATTAATTATTAGTTGTTTAATTTTTTTCATAATATTAAATTATATGAAGAATGAATTTCAATTTTTCTCTAATAAGTATCAGAAATCTATTATTTACTTTAAGGTTATGTAATTGAATACTGGCTATAATTTGTGTAATAGAAGTTTATTTATATTTAAAATACCACTATTCCAGTTACATAATTTTTTAAATGTTTTTTTGTTGTGGAATGAGTAACTGAATTAAATTTTCAAAGTTATGTGTGCATACGTTTTAGATTTTGTTGGAATTTGTTTAAAGGGTTATTAATCATTCAAATTTTCAGAAAAATAAAAGTTAAACATTATTTTAATGTTTGAATGAAAGTTAGAGTTTAATGCTTCTTATTTTTTGAACTGACTGATTAATTATTAGCTGATGAATTTTTTCCAATATTAAATTACATAAAGATTACATTTTAATTTGTTTAAATCAAATACATAAATTGATTATTTAATTGAAGGCTATGTAATGGAATATTGACTATAATTTTTATAATAAAAGATTAATTATTTTTAAAGTACCTCTATTCCAATTGTATAATTTTTGTAAATTTTTTGATGTTGTGAAATAAGTATCTGAATTCTGCTTTCAATATTATATGTAAATAGTTTTTACTTTTCTATGGAATTAGTTTAAAAGGTAAATTAACT
>CAKNWW010294371.1:0-12228 GCA_932074435.1 Andricus kollari | reverse complement strand
AATTTTAACATCAGAAGTGAGGAAAGTGCATTACTCCATCTAGATGCTTCACTTCTGTAAGCCGAAGTGCAGAAAGCAGAAGTTCAATAATTCCATCAAGAGCTACTCGACAAGAAAATGCACGGAAATTTTCACAGGAATGTAGAAAAACAGTCCTTGTCGAATGAGCAAACAATTGCTTTCCTCAGATCATCAGGGCTTAATTCAGGTACAGAGGGTTTCATTTTCGCATGCCAGGACGGTGTCATTTCCACCTTAGGATAACGTGGAACACATATTATTGGGGTGTCTCACCCAGGCAGGAACGACGTACATCTACAGACACAATGCAGCCTTAAGAGTGCTTTATTACCATCTTTGTCGTTCTTACGGTATTGGCCGCGACCCTGCCCTGCCGAACGCTCCAAGGGAGATAGAGTCAATTGTCCAAAATGAGAATGTGGAACTACGATTTTCGGACAGCAGTCTCCGTTGCACTCTCGAGGCCTGACATTTTTCTCCAAGACTTCGAGAAACGAACTATATTCGTGATCGAATTCGCGGCCCCGTCAGAATACAACATCACTGCCAAAGAGAAAGAAAAGGAGGAGAGGTATCAAGACCTTAAAAGGGAGCTGCAAAAGTTGTACCCAAAATATTCGGTACAAGTAATTGTCCTTGTGATAGGTACTCTCGGAGGTGCGAAACTATCACTGGTTCGTAACCTTAAAGCCATACCCGCGTGCCAAAAATATGCCAAGGCACTTGCGAAATGGATGCAGAAAGCTGTCATCCTTGGATCGCTTCGTGTGCTCAAAACACACGAGGGTTTCGCTGGTCTGTCGTTGTGATTCCATCGTGTCCTGTGACCACCCATCTCACGGTTGTGAGACGTGGCCATGAATGTGATTTATCGCGGTCCTACTGGGAGCCGGTGTCATTTTTTTAGATGGCAGTTGCTCCCAGTGAGACTCCTCGCCTCTCACCATGGGGGTAACTCCTTCACTGATGTTACGTCCTGAATACGGCTTTGCGGCACACCCAGGTATGTATAGATCTCTCAAGTCTTAAGATGTCTAATAACATGTATATCCACAAGCTCAGGGTCCTTGGGAACGCTAGTAATCTTTCTTTTCTTCAGATTTATTTTCACACACTTGTCTAATCCAAAGTTCATCCCAATCTCTCCTGTGTACTTCTTGATGATATTTATAGCAGTTTGAAGTTTGCTTTTACCAGAGGCATAGATCTTCAGGTCATCCATATAAAATACATGAGTAACATTATGCTCGCGCTGATTAGTGTCCCTCTGGAAAGTGACGTTTTTCGTTGTCACGCGATAATTTCTAGATGAGATAGTAAATCTTGTTTTCCAAAGAGGCATCAATCTCTATATGCATCTCACTATGTGTGGATGCACCTACAAGCTTTCCAACAGACAGATGATGAGTCTATGAGAGGTTAAATCGAAAGCTTTCCGGTAATCAATCCGGGCCATTGACAGGACGCGCTGATGGGCTGCAGCGTCTTTACAGACACACCTGTCAATTAGCAGGTTCCGTCGACAGCCTGCTACACCTTTTTTCGAGCCACGTTGTTCGTACATCTCTCACCACACAGGCTCAATTTATCGAACAATCCTGTTGTTTAGGACAGCTGTAAAGATCTTATATAGTGTGTTCAAACAAGTTATTGGCCTGTGATTCTCTGAGTTGGACAAGTTGCCTTTTTTCTGTTGGAGTATAGCGCTTCCTAACACCAGCCACTGCGGAATGGGCGTCTCTGACTTTAAATATGAGGTGAATATGCGGGCCAAATGTTGGTGGGTAGAAGTAAACTTCTTCCACCAGAAGTTATTGATACAATCTGGTCCAGCGCCGGAAAAGTTCTTCGTGCCTCTAAGTGCTGTTTTCACCTCTTCGGCAGTGATTGATGGACATTCCTGCTCAGATCTTATGATGTTGTCGCGAAACTCCTTGAAGCGGATGATATTGATAGTATCTTCTTTCAACTTTAGTGTTTTCGGGATCTTATATACCTCTCTCCAAAAAGTCACTACCTCCTCGGGCTTGGGTGGATTTTTGACACAAACAGGGAGATCGCTGAAAAGGCGCGATGGGTCAGCGAGAAACTGTTGATTCTCCCTGATCCATCTCTCCCTCTTATGCATTCTCCTGCTTGCGTCAGATAACAGCCGTAATAAACTGAGCAGTTGATGGTCCAGAGGTCGGATTCTTGCGAGATTTCTCCACGAAGGGAGGCATCCATTTCAGCCAGATATTGGGGCTTAAGAAGAACTTGCATGTTAATGCTCCTTCTTGTACTGAGATCGTGATCATCTCTCAGAAGGTGCCTGCTTTCCGCGGTTAGTCTTAATGTCGCTTCCTCATCTTCGGCTGCAGCTTGATCAAGCAGCGGTTGGGGAAGCGATCCGCGTAAAGATCCATTTTTCCAGAGGTAGGCACGTTTATTTCGCAATGACTGAATCGAAACGTGCTGAAGCTCTGGGTGTTCTTGGTACCACAGAGTGTGCATACGCGCCATAAAGCCTCGGTGAACAGGGATAATGCTGCCGTCGTAGCAGTCTAGCTATTCATCTTTGAGTTGATTCGTCCACTCAATGTGGGCGTTTCGCCGGTTCGTCGTCGTGTTTTCATCCAATTTATTTTCAGCACCCCGAACTCTAGGATAATTATGAATTCTGAATCAATAAATCTTAATTTGTTCATTTTCTTACTTGACATTTTTCATAGTAAAAAAGTGAAGCTTCCTTTTGCGACTATTGAAAAAAAAGAAGAACCCTGAATTGCAAAAAAAGTTAAATAAACATTTAATTTATTCAAAGAATGGTTAAAAATGTTTTTTTGTTGTTGTTATAAATAATAAAACATGATAAAAGGGTGTAAAAAGCACTTTCTACAACCATTTAGGGAGGGGTGGAAATTCGGGTGCATTTTGTGGATTAATTACTGTTGAGTAGACGAACATATTCCCAGAATTTTGAGACAATCGAAGTACAGCACAGTATATGTACAGTATATGCTTACGGGGTAGATAGAAGAAGTCAAGCATGAAGCATGTGCAAGAACGGACGGGGCAGTAACGCCAGATGAGTGTATAACCTAATGTGAAGATTTAAAAAAATCTTGATTGACTTTAAATGAAGAAGAAAAACAGCTCCTATAAGAAATAAAAAGGTATAGCAAAGAAGTATTTGAAAAAGAGATCCTGTTACGATCCTGCACACATCTTGTAGTTGACCTACATTACGAATTTGTTTATAACAATAACATTTTTCATAAAATGTCAATACGTTGCTCCCAAATATCACTGGAAAACAAACTGAATGAACTTTTTTTTAAAGTACCTCAAACTTTCAAAAATTGCTCAAACTTTGCATGTGATTATATTATATGTTTATAACAATGAGAAATATACTTCTATTTATTTTTATAATGCTTGTACAGGACTAAAGTTTATATTTAAATTTAAAAAATGTATGAAGTCGGAATATTATTTTGAACAATTTTTCGTCCAATATCCACACTGTCGGCCGTGTGACGTGACATACTACCATAAAACTTTATAAGAATTTCCAAAATCTTCTAAAAATATATACAGTAGAGATGGGACGAGCAGTACTTCGGCTACTACTCGGTACTATCGTCCTCCTATAAAATCCGTGAGAAACTTTTAAACCGGTTCTAAGTTGACAAAAGTGACCTTGACTTTTATGGAAACATAAAAAGCATGCTTTCACCAAAACCCCAACTTTATGTTTTTTGTAATTTTTTTGTCAATTTTTAGTTTACGTCCGTAAGAAAGACATCCTGCGAGTTTTATGCGGGCAAAATCATGTTGTTTCGAACAGAATTTGATGTTTTTAAATTAAATTATCACATGTATCTTATAAAAATGAAAGATACAAAAAATGTTTAACAAAATGTCTTTTTTAAATGAGCTAATTGTTTGGTGTAATGTTGAATAAATTGAAAAACGGGATTTTTCATAACATCGATTCCATTTCGAATCATGTAGAGGTCCAGGTTAGGGTGTCAGAATAAATTAGCCTTGAAATATATCATTCTACACTGAAAATAAAGAGATGTTTACTTCATATTTTAGCCGACAAAATTTTGTCTTAAGAATTACGAGCTATTGAAGTTAACCTTCCAGTTGCCAAAATCTGTCGGAAAATGAAAGATTTTAATGTGAAATGCTGTATTTTTCTACTAATTACACATATTTGGATATCTATTTTTGTAAATGATGAAGGTATCCTTGACTTATCGAATAATCCGTAGAAAATATAACATTTTTGAAAAAATATCTAAATGGCGGCTATTTTTCTGAACATATTGAAATTACTGTAAATACAAAGTGTAAATATTTGTTCAAAATTTAAACTCGTACCGAAAAGTATTTTAAACTTTTTAAAAAGTTTCAATTCATCGACTAAAATATTGAGTTTTTTAATTATGGCTGCCTCTGCACTCGATGTCTTTGCTCATTCTGTCGATTTTCTTTACTTTAAAAAAAAAAGTTGAGTATATTTTGTACATGAAAAAGGTACACTATCTCTGAAAAGATCTCTTAGTTTTCAGTTAATTATAAACTTTTTTCTCAATTTTTTGTAATTTCCATGGAAGACATTGATTTTATTTGTATCGAAGTAACGTACAATAAATGTTAAATTGTATATGTATGTAAAAATGTATAAAAAAATGAAAGGTTCGATCAAATGTACTCAGTGTTAATTAGGAATTGACAATTATGATTGTTACGACAATATTCGTCAATATTTAAGTCGATGTAAGGCAACCTTTTAAAAAGTGTAAAGACTTTCTTTATACAAATTTTAATTCTAAATAACTATGTACTCTTCACATTCACCCTTTTCCTGAGCAGTTCACACAAAAATGAGAAATTTTGATTTTTGACAAACAAAATTTTTCTTGATGAAAAAATGGTTTACCTAAAAAAAAAGTATTCAGTGATGGAAAGATGGCGGAGAGCTAGTAGGACGTGTTGTGCGTTCTGTGCCTATTTTTGGATTAGAGTGTAAATGGTTCGCGCATTCGACTGTTGGCATGATTACCCATGATTTCTGGTTCGCTGATGGCTCTTTTTTTTATATTATCTAGCCCCTGCAACATCTAATTGGTGAAAAAAGGATTGATTTGTGTTTTGGAAATGCTGTGGATTGTAGTGGCTTGCACTGGAACTTATATGTGTGAGTGCGAATTGTTTGTATGTGCTGAATGTGCCTCACTTATACATCTATAGCTTACATGGAAAGCTCTTATCTTTCTTATCGCATTGCTCGATCATCGCTTACCAGTGTCGTACTTATCTGTTGCTTAGATTTTCTAATAGTGACATTTTAAATAATTGAAGTTTTTATACATTAATATTAAAACTGCACAAAATATCTAAAAACACGCTAAATCCTAATGCTTCATCATTACCAAGTGAGTTTTACGCTTATGTCAGATGTAAACTACCTTTCATACCTGATTCTACTATTATCAGTTGCTCCGGCTGTTGAACTAAATATCACGAGGCATGTACTGTCACATTAAAAACCCTAATTGAAGGCCGATTTGCTAGATATTGTGGTTCTAGAAAAACATCGCCTGTTGATTCAGAGCGCGGATAGTTTTTATTTTACCTCGAAACATTGAAAAGTGCAATAAGTGATGTTTTTAAACCAATGCTCTAAACGCATGGCGATGCTCTTCGTGAAAACTTCCCTCAGGTTAAAAATTCTGTCGATTCTCTTTTAACAAAAGTGGATGACCTTTCCAAGTAAATCACTTCAACTGATTTGAATATTACTACTGTTCAAAAAATTACAGGTGAGCTGAAAACTCAAATGGAAGATTTTGATTTTAAAGTTCTAAATCAGGAGCAGCAGATTACAGAACTTGAGTCTAAAATAATCACCAGTCAACAAAATGAACAAATATCTTTAACATTTAATTCTCGAGACTGTATTCTTCAAATGTAGAAACGTCAATACTGCAAATCTAATATAATCTTCTTCGGTTTACCAGAAACAACATCTCTAGCTGACAAAGACAAAATTAAGGATATTATGAAAGTCCTCTTTCCACTTAATGCTGATATTTTTGATAAAATAGAACGGCGTATGAGAAATGGAAAAAAGTTAAGTTTCAGTATAATTAGATCAGTAACGATTGTATTTCAGTCGACAGATATGGATCAGGAAGTACTTCGTGCCTTCATCTCCAAAAAGAAACAATCTCTAACAGTGAACTCTGCGGAGGCACTTTTGTTTGCTCCGCTTGGAATGTCATAGACCGAACTGCGGTGCAATTATCTCATTGCAAAGAGACGAAGAAACTACTCAAGGACCGATTAGCAAAGGCGAAAGGAACCTACAAATAATTCTCAAGGATGGAGGACCAGTGATAAGTACTTTCAAGATTCCCACACTGTAAAAACAGGAAGATCATCTGTATTCAATAGTTGTCTGCTTTATTATCAAAATGCTGGAGTTTTGAACGCAACATTTGATTTAATTTTAACTTCTCAAGATATTCAGTGTTATAAATTTTTAATTTTCACAGAAACATGGCTTAAATCTTATACGATTACTTTGAAATTTCTTGATTGTTCTATTTACGATGTATTTTGTCCTGACCGCATTACTAGGGTAGGTGGAGGTGTAATCCTTGCAATCCATGTTAGCCTCGTCTCTACTCAGTTGAATTTGAACGAAATTACTACATACCTGTCAGATATTTATATTCTGGGTGCTAAAGCCTACATAGATTCTCAGTGCTATATCATTCTTGCATTATACATATCTCCATCGACCTCAACCAACGCGTTTGAATCCTTATTATTCCTGGAGCCGTAAACTACTATTTTCTGGTGATTTTAATACACCTGAATTTAAGAAATTATCTTTTATGCGATTTTTTTAACTTGAGCAAACCAATAATATTTTAAACAAGAATCGTCGATTTTTGGATTTAATATTTTCCAATTCCAACAATATTACTATCAAATGCGAATTTCCAATTGTTTCGCAGGATGTGTACCACCCTGCTTCAACTGTAAGTCTTATTTCTCAATCTGGTTCGCATAATGTTAATTTCGCAAATAACGTTATACCAAAAACGTTAAATTTTAAAAGAGTAGATATTAGTGGATTATGTGTTACTTTGAATGATATTGATTGGTCGCTTTTAGAAAAGGTTGCATCATTAAACCAGGCTTGTAAGCTTTTTTATGATACACTCGACATGCTATTTAATATTTACGTTCCTAAATATAATATTAGTATGATTAAATTCACTCATGCACCGTGATTTACAAAAGATATTATTGGTAACATTAGCAACTTTATAAAACTTTCAAGAAAAAAATAGATATTGATTTGAGCTGTTCTTTCCAACGGTATAACAGTAATACAGAAAGTGGGATTATTGCCCATCCTACTTCCTTTTGGTCCTATTTAAATAAACAGAAGGGCATTACGCGTATTCCAGGGATCATGATATATAACAACGTTGAGTTTCTCAATCCTATGGATATTGTACATTCTTTTGCAGATTATTTTATGAAAGTTTATAATCCATCTGATCTCCTAGAACCTGATTGGAATGACAAATATCCTGTTCCTATCGAAAGACTTCAAGGATTAAATAATACCTATATAACCTCAAGGCAAATTCGGAATGCCATAAAAAAGATCCCTAATAAAGAAACAGCTGGTTCTGATCTGATCCCATCATCTCTTATTAAAAAATGTTCTGAATGTTTGTTTCCTCCACTAAACATTTGGTTTAATTTTTCTATTCAAATTGGTCATTTTCCTCCTGTCTGGAAACCTACCCGTATCTGTCCTGTTTGGAAGAATGGTGACAAATCTCTTATTGTTAACTATAGACCCATATCGATTTCTTGTGGATTCTCTCAAATATTTGAATAATGTATTTATAATTTTATATCTCGGGTGGCTTTTCGTGTGATCTCGTTTCATCAGAATGGATTTATCCCTAGCCGAACTACGGCTACCAACTTGTTAAGCATTACTCAAAATATTCTTTAACTACTAACTGAACATAATCAAGTTGATGTCATTTACACCGATCTTTGTAAAGCATCCGATAAAGTGGAACATGCCATATTATTAAAGTAAGCTACAAATACTTGATCTGCCGGATAATATGATTCGACTATTACACACTTATTTATCCTCCAGGCACACATTTGTTTAGCATTGTGGACACTCTTCTGCCGAATTTATCCCTACTTCTGGAGTGCAGCAAGGATCTAACCTTGGACCACTTCTATTCATCACCTATATGAGTAATCTTTTGGTTTATCTTAATTACCATAATTATTTGTATGCAGATGATCCTAAGTTGTCCTATCCTATCTCTGATATAACTTCTTGTATGTATCTTCAAGATAATATTAATAGATTGGTTGACTGGTGCACATCCAATAAACTTGAAATTAATATTCAGAATTGGCGGATTATGACTATTTCTCGTTCTCGCAAAAGAGATAAGTCAATTAACTTTCAATACGCAATACAAGGGGTAGTTCTCGAGAGAGTGCCTGTAATGCTTGGCATTGGAGTTACAATTACACAAGATCTCTCTTTTGATGTGCATATGGAAAATATTGTATTTAGCGCTAATAAATAACTAGGTTTTTTATTTAGAATCTATAAAAGATTGTTAGAAAATTCAACAATGATTACGTTATTTCAAACTTTGGTGTGATTTAAGCTGGAATATTGCTCGCTTGTTTGGACCTCTAATCTCAATAAGCATATCAACCTTATAGAAGCGTGTTACGAAAGATTTATGAAATACCTCAATTTGAAAAAGGTTGAAATCTACCCTCCTCCGGGATCTGATTGGAATACTCTTTGTAAGCGATTTAATGTTTGGACTCTATAGGAAAGACGGACATTTGCCGGCATGCTATTCTTGTTTTAATTGATTCCTGTATTAAAGACTCAAATATTAAGTTTAATGTGTTCTTAAAGTGTTCTATTTCTATAAATTGTAATTGAAAACCGCAAATTGAATTTAAAGGAATGCTTGTAAAATAAATATTAAGTACGTGAACCGGAAGCAGAAGGCGGGGAGAGAGTTCGTGACTGAGCGATCGAGTGAGTACGTGTACGAAAAGAGCGGTCTGTAAAGTTTGATTATTGTCATTAAAACTACATTTCACTGTTAAAATCGGTATACTTATTGTGCCCTGACCGTGTGCAAGAATCAAAGTGATAACATTTCAGAAGTGGGATAGACTAAGTCTCATGAGTGATAAACGGATTTTGTGTGGCATAGCGTGCTTTGCAACGAACCAGAACGATCGTGCGTTCAGTGAATTTACGACGCATTTCGGAAGAGGACTTTGAATAGATTTTATGAGAATTTTTGTATAGAAGTGTTGTGGAAGCATTGAGCTTTATGTTTGAGTGCATAAGTGTGGTTGATTGGTTGATCTAGCCTAAACTCGATCAAATTGGGAGTTCATCTTTTCCATTTCCTTGCTCGGGGGTGTTGGCATGAGTTCGGCTGAACTCGGATCGGGAACGGGAACACAGCGGAACAAACATATAAAATGAGCGAAAACAAACCATAATTGTCAGCGTTGGGCGAGGTAACATAGAATTTAAGTGTTTGTATTTGTCCAAGTGCAAAATTAATCATGAGCGACCAGTCTGTAATTTTGAACGAAGATTTCGGAGCATTCGGTCAACTACGGCCACACTTGGGTGAAACTGGTGACAGATCGGAGGGCAGTTCGATGTATAGCGCGGACAATTTTTTCGCAGTAACGGAAACCGTCGTGCGAAGGATTGGCGCTGCGGCCAATCGAACGACTCGCCATATGATCGTGCCAGATTCCAGAGAAGTCGATCTTCATTGTTAGCTGCAGCGCCTGCTGGTGCTAGAGTGATTCGGATACAGCCGGATACGCATAATAGAGTGTCACAAAGTGAAGCTAACTTATTACGAGCGGGTTTCGGCGGAAATCAAAATACAATGTCGCATGTAAATCTAAATAATCGATCCGTCACGAATCAGCTCGGAATTTGTTGACATGATCTTCGTGTAGTCCCCGGCGTTATTCAAGACGGAAGTGCGGGTGAAGTTAATACCAATGTCGATGCTCGATCACAAATAGCGAATGAGCTTCTCGAAGAAAGAAGTTTATTGACCGATAGAGTCGGTACTACCGCCAATAGATAAGGTCATGTATAAAATTTACGAAGACGGTCGCAGGTCGACAGCCCAATGAATTACACCCGATACCTCCGGGTAAGAGACCCTTTGAAGTCGTCAACCTGGATCATCTCGGACTTTTTGTGCCAAGTTCGCACAGAAAAAATATATTTTGGTAATGTTCGACAACTTTACAAAATATGTCAGTCTGGAACCAACAAAGAACACATCAGCTGATGGAGTTATAGAGTGCTTAGAAGAATTTGTATTGAACTTTGGAGGCCCTAAGCGTGTGATTGCTGACCGCGGAACTTGCCTCACCTCCGATAAGTTCGCTGACTTGTGTGCTAAGCATGGGATTGAACATTCCTTTAATTCCCCTCGACATGCGCAGGCCGACGGACAAGTGGAGAGGGTGAACAGTGTCCTGGTCCCAGTAATACAAGCAAGTCTACGAGAAGAGAATTGACGACATTGGGATCGCAACCGAAAGGTAATTGCCAGAAACCTTAATGAATCAGTGAATAAAACGAGTCACAAAAGCCCATTCGAGTTACTTTATGGGTACTTTCCACGACATGACGAGGGTGTTTTGAGAAACTTAACTGAGCATGAAGACTACCAGGATCCGACTATTCTTCGTAAAGCAGCTCGACAGAGAATTCTGGCCGCACAAGAGAAATTTAAGCACCGCTATGATCAAAACCGTTATCGGAATGTTCACTACCAAATCGGAGAAGTGGTGGTGATGAGGGTGAATGCAGTGTCCACAGGCGATTCTACTTATCTTCAACGAAAATATTCAGGTCCGCTCGTTATTATGAAGTTTTCCCAGGTGATACATACGGAGTTACGGACCTAAGAGTGGAAAAATCTGGGCGTCGTTATGCCAGTACAGCACATGTTACTCAGCTAAAACTTTGGACTCCATGGTTAGAACAAGAAGAATTAGATTTGCAAGACGATGATCAATTCAGCGTATATGAGAACGAGTGTTTCCGAGATAAGACATCTAAAGAAAAGAATTATCAGCTTGACGAAGACGAAATTGAGCCCACTAACGATCATTTGGGAATAATTGAGTCAGACGAAGAAGACGAGATGCTGAGAACTACAGATGAGCTTCCAGAGGCTGATCCGAATACAGTGAACCTGTGGTTTACTAACTCGATGTCGAGTTATTACAAGGATGGCCGAGTGTTTAAGACTCAAATATTAAGTTTAATATGTTCTTAAACTGTTATATTTCTATAAATTGTAACTGCAAACCGGAAGTTGAATTTAAAGGAATGCTTGTAAAATGAATATTAAGTACGTGTATCGGAAGTAGAAGGCACGGGGAGAGTTCGTGACTGAGTGATCGAGTGAGTACGCTTACAAAAAGAGCGGTCTGTAAAGTAAAATTATTGTCATTAAAACTATATTTCACTGTTAAAATCGGTGTATTTATTGTGTTCTGAGCGTGTCTAATAATTTAAGTGATAACACGTGGTATAATTGACTTTCCTGAACTGTCACAAATTATTCATTTAAGGGAATGTGATACTTCAATCGGGTTCAGTTCCCCCGGGTTTTCGTCCACAAAACTTAAAATTTTTAAAAACTGAATTCGGAGATGCTATTAAATAGAATAACGGACGTCCCCGAACTCTTTTTAAAGGAATAATAGCAAAAAAATATATTCTGCTAAATAAAATTTTTCTGTATATGCACTATTTGGAGGTTAGGATCGGTTGTCAAGTCTCTGTCATTCCGATAATGTCGGTACCTGTTGTACCGAGTAGCATATAGGGCGTCTTAACGAGCATAAATTAAATTATTGATGAAATATATTTTTTGGATTGCCTACAAACAAGCTTAGTTCCGGGACATGAGTTACTATGTTTTATTAATTGTCCCAAGTTTTCGACCAAAAATATGATGTAGTTTGGAAGTAAAGCTGCGGGGAGAATCGTAACACACATAACCTCAAAATACAGACATATTAATCAAATTTAGCAAAATTAAATTTTTTTAATTATTCCAC
>CAKNWW010294370.1:0-13468 GCA_932074435.1 Andricus kollari | reverse complement strand
ACTGACGATATAGTAGAAATCATGTTTAAAGAAACAATTATTAATCGGAGATATGAAGATCTAGCTAAGATGACCGTATTGTCTGCACGTAACGTCGATGTTAAAAAAATCAATTGCAGAGTTGACGACACAGTCGACAAAACAGAACGGATTTACACAAGTATAGATAGTACGGAAAATTGCGATAATGTAGATATTACTAATGTGATACTGCCGGAGTTTCTGAATACTTTGAACCCTCCTAATTTTTTACCGTATGAATTACGGTTAAGAAATAATTCGATTGCAATGCTCATACCAAACTTAAGTATCAATGAAGGTTTATGCAACGGAACGCGTTTACAAATACTTGAACTTGCCAATAATCTTTGAAGTTGTCGTATCTTAACAGGGGATAAAGCAAGAAATATTGTGTTCATGCATCGCATTTCATTATATTGTGACGACGTTTACCCTTTCTCTTTTAGGCGGCGGAAATTTCCAATCAAATTAGCATTTGCGATGACAATTAATAGAAGCCAAGGACAAACTTTCGAAAAAATTGGAGTAGATTTTCGTAAAGATGTATTTAATCATAGACAATTGTACGTGGCATTTTCTCGAGTTAGATCTTGGAAATCTTTACGTATTTTCTTGGGAGAACAACGCCCGAATGAAATGATTAAAAAATCTGAATACACCGAATTATTTGACTAAAACAATTAGTTTACTTTTTAAACAATCGATAAAAAATGTTTTCAAAACATCCTGAGGTCACACGATACTTTACTATACAACAATTTAGATTAGGTGGGTTTTTATTTACAATCTTCAAATTTCAAACAAAAATATTATTGCCCAGATGTAAAGAACATGAACACGGACGTCTGGCAACCATTATTTTTTTGAAAAATTATTCACAAAAACCTGCGGAAAGTAATTTGCTCTTACGGCAAAGTTTCACATGCCCTCGAATTCTTTGCAGCAAAATAAATTTTCAAATACGAAACACGCGCGCTCAAGCGCGCGATCGGTCTCGTGAATAATAAAATTATGGTCCTCTCTAAATTTTTAAATTACCCTACTTCGAAATGTTCAGCCAAAATTTTCTTGCATGGCTCAAATTATTATTATGATGAAAATATTATCAGCATTTTTATTTAAATTTTACACAAATGTAGACAAATTTAGACAAATATAGGGATTAGATTTTCGATACAGGGTCAACAAAATGTTTGTTTATTTAAAACATAGTTTTTGTTTATTTCGAATAATAATTTATTTAAATAAAACAACATGCATTCAAATAAAATTTGTTTTCATACAAATTGGGTGAACACATAAATTGTTCAGCCCGTGGAATCTATGTAATTTTGTCCATAAAATCGTATGGTGTATTTACTTTTTCATTTACTCGCAGAATTAAACAATTGTAGTTTGAACAATTGAAACATCAGTTTATTTTATCTCTATGAGAAATCATCTTTTAATTAAATGCTCTCATGCCAATATTGACTTCTTTGTTTTGTCTATTGGTCTCTCCATGGTACTTAATAATTTGAAAAATTTTTTATAACTTCATACGTTATTTATAAATTTTAAATGTAAATAATCGTTAGGACAAATGGTTAAGAGTCAGGAAGTGGCCCAATCCTGCAAGTCAAACGCCCCAAATTGCTTAAAATAGTACCGGCACACCGGGATTTTTCCCAAAATCCCACATTACCAAGCCGGTCCCAGTTTAAATCTATCGTTAATAATCCTGATCAACAAGGACTTCATTTAAGTAATTTGTTAAGAGATAAAAAGTCATATTGTTGAAATGTTTAATTTTGGCGCTGTCTTTGTTTATATATTGTTAAACCCAAAAAGAATAAATTATGTATGTATAATGTTATAGCAGACAGAGCATACATTGAAGTATGATTTCCTATCAAAAATTCGAAATGGACTATATATCCTTACTAATTATAAGTGACCCATTTCTAGCTATTTGACTCAGATTGCATTGCGATTTCGTATCATACAAGTTTGACCGAGAATTTTAATTAAAAACAATATTCTTCATTTAATTAGATCGTGAGAAGTTAAATTTAGTTTAATAAAAAGTATTTTACTCAGAAAATGTATAATTTAACTGTCTGTAATTAAATTAAATTTTTTCTACCAAGAATGAGCTATCAATATTATCATAATTCTTCAAGAAAAGTAATTAAAAATTATAGTCAATGATATTAAATTTTTAATTGTAACCAAATGTATTCGAAGTTCTTTTTTTATTGTTTTCAACAGTGATTCAACAGAGTAAATAACAGAGATACAGTAAATTATCAAATTAAAACATATTTAAGAAAAATAAATATTTCCGTTAGGCTTCTTAATATCTTGATTTATATGATTAATTTATTAAGTTTAAATCAAATATCGTAAAAGACAAATTAAGAATATAAGTATATATTCAATTAAAATGCTACACAAGTCTTGACAACCATATTTCTTCGATCTTTTTTTTGCGAATATCTCGCATTTTTTCTGTTTAAAACTATGTCATAAGTGAATTTCTTTATAATAATTTTAATAATAGATTTTAATAATCAGAAATCTGTGCGAAGAATCCACAGATAAGGCTTTTGTGTGTGTGCGTGTGCGGGGGGGGGGGGGATAAATAAGGTTCCCCCTTCACCTGAGGAACGGAAAATCATTATTAGAATCTGGACCAAGGGGGAGAATTAAACGTATTAGCTGGTTTCAACAGACTTACATAAATGGATACCTTGGACTAACTAAGATTCAGTTAAATAAAAATTGTATTCGTTAGATAAATAAGTAAATAGTACGATTCTCTAAGCCTGTGCTGTTAAATATTACTTGTTTTCTAATTACTCAATCTCTGTTTAACCTTCTTCTCTCCTCATGAGCACGTGAAAGATGAGAAATAATCTCATGACTTAGTTCTTATTATCATTATATAAATTTCCAAGAAATAAATAGGAAAAATTTTCATACCATTACACTTTATTTGTATCCGACGAGAATTTTGATATTTTTATTAATTAGATTTCATCAATAAATTTAAAATTTATCCTAAGTAGCTTTGTTTCGGATTTTAGCCCTTTTTGCCTTTTGGCCCGTTAGCCCTTTGTTTTAATTATTATTTATCGATACATATTTAGAATACCTACTTAAAAAATCATTTCGCTTTACACCCTAAAAAATGAATTTAAAGCAAAAAGAGAATGATTCAATTTTTTATCATATAGTCTAAAAACAAAATTATTTTTCGTTTTTTATCTAGTTGCTATTGTCATATCTATTTTTCAATTTTTGATTTCAAGATTCGTGATAGCGAATTGTCGACAATTACACAAAAAATCCACCAAGAATTCTTATACAAGCAATCAATTTTCGACCTGGGCTCACCTCTACATCCTAAACTGTCGAACTGATTGGTACCAACTATCAATGAGAAGTCAGTAGCATCAGATTCTCGATAAATTTTGCATGAATAATCAATAACTTACAAAGTTTTCAAAATTTTACGTTTTTGTGTAAAAATGAAAATTCAGAGATAAAATAAGTGGTTCTTTTTAAGAACTGTGCAAAATATCGAAAATTCTTGCAATCTGTATCGATAAGATGATACTACATACTTCTTATTGAAGATTAATGTAAATTGGCCTGAATGTATTACAGTGCAGGGCGAGCACTGGTAAAAAATGTATTTTTTTTTTTACAATAATGCATTTTTTATTCGATTGGTATCGATTATTATCAAATATTAACGAAAAGTCAGTACCAACTGATCCACAATATTTCTCAAGAAGTTCAATATCTAGCATAGCTTTTAAAGTTTTACGTATTTAGTGTAAAAATTGATAATACAGAGATGACAAATCGTAAAATTTTTCAATATATGAAAAATTCTTCTAATATCTAGACAAAAAAAAAAAAAAAATTAAAAATGTGTTGAAGGTAAATTTTGGAACCGCTAAAAATTTAATGTATTTTGACGAAAGTTTCACCAAGTTTGGGAGAATAATTCTGACGTCATCTACTGCAGCACGCTGGAGTGAGAAAATTTAGGTAGAACACAGAATCGGTAACAGAGAACACTAATAAAACATTGTTCTTGCTTATAAACCGCCTCTAAAATGCACTAGACTATAGTAAACAAACTAGAACTTATTTTATATCACTTAGAAGAAAGCAACTGACAGCTGTGCAGAGGATGTGGAGTCTTAGGGGGTACAGGGGACTATGCCCCCCTCCAGAAATCGACCATGGAGGGGAAAACTATTGATTCGCTCCCCTTTGAAATCGAATGATTAAATTCATCGGATTGTTTAAATTTGTTGAAAAACCTACCTGAAATCTTTGTGAAATAATTGTAGTATTTGGGAAATCTTTGGAAAATCATTGAAATATTTGTAAAATTATTGAAATCTTTGTGAAATCTTTGGGTAATCATTGAAGTCTGTGTGCACTCTTTAAAATTTACCTAAAATTTTTGTCAAATAATTGAAATATATCAAATCTATCCGAAATCTTTGCGAAATATTTGAAATCTTGGTGAAATATTTGGAAAATCATTTAAATCTTTGCGGGATCTTTGTGATATCTTTGAAAATCTTTTCAAAATATTTGAAATATTTTCCAAATATATGGTAATGCATATTTGTGAAATTATTGAAATGATTGAAGTCTTTGTGAAATCTTTTAAATCTATCCGAAATCTTTGCGAAATCTTCAAAATCTTTATGAAATCTTTTAGAAAACATTGAAATATTTGTGCAATCTTTGAAATCTATTTAAAATTTTTGAAAAATACTTAAAATCTTTGTGAAATCTTTGCAATTCTTGGAAAATAAATCAAATCTTTCTGAAATCTTTGGAAATCCTTGCGAAACATTTGAAATATCTTTGAAATATCTGTTAATATTTGTAAAATTATTGAAATTTTTCTGGAATCTTTGTGCATTCTTTGAAATCTATCTGAAACTTTTATGAAATTTTTCAAGTCTATCCGAAATCTTTGCGAAATATTTGAAAAATCATTTAAATCTTTGTGAAATCTTCCTGGTATTTTTTAAAATCTTTTCAAAATATTTGAAATATTTTAAAAATATATGGTAATATTTGTGAAATTACTAAATTCATTGAAGTCTTTGTGAAATCTTTTTAATCTATCCGAAATCTTTGCGAAATCTTCCAAATCTTTATGAAATCTTTTTCAGACTTTTATGAAATTTTTCAAGTCTATCCGAAATCTTTGCGAAATATTTGAAAAATCATTTAAATCTTTGTGAAATCTTCCTGGTATTTTTGGAAATCTTTTCAAAATATTTGAAATATTTTAAAAATATATGGTAATATTTGTGAAATTACTAAATTCATTGAAGTCTTTGTGAAATCTTTTTAATCTATCCGAAATCTTTGCGAAATCTTCCAAATCTTTATGAAATCTTTTGGAAAACATTGAAATATCTGTGCAATCTTGGAAATCTATCTTAAATGTTTGCAAAATACTTAAAATCTTTGTGAAACCTTTGCAATTCTTGGAAAATTAATCAAAGCTTTTTGAAATCTTTGGAAATCCTTGTGAAATATTTGAAATATCTGATAATATTTGTAAAATTATTGAAATTTTTTTGAAATCTTTGTGCAATTTTTGAAATCTATCTGAAACTTTTATGAAATATTTTATGTCTATCCGAAATCTTTGCATTTTAGTTTTATTTAATTATCAATTTTTAATTACCTATGTTTTTTTTTGTTGCAATTACAACAAAATATGAAATCCTACCGATAATATATATATACACACTTGATATACACTTTTTTATAAAGTGCCCTACATACATTTTTGAATGATTTTTAAAAAGCCATAGTAGACATTATAAAAATTGGCGGGATTGAATGTTGTAAGCAACATGATTTTAATAAAAAATTTCTAGCTGAAAATTGATGTTATAATATAATTCCGTCCAGTTGCATAATGTCTAATGTGGGTTTTAAAATTTCATTATACAATTTCTGTAGGACACTTTATAAAAAAGTTTATGTGTAGATTTATAAGGAAAAGATTTACATGAAACTTGAAGATATCGAAAAATGCACATAAATTTTTTCTTCTGGAAAATTTTGCTGTGGATATTTCGGATTTCGAGTAAAATAAGAAAACCTAAACATTATTTTCTTTTTTTTGTACATTCGTACGTTGTTTTGACATAATTTAAAATGCCCCGTCTACTTGACTCGGGCCATCGAAATACGTGTCAACTCACCCGTCCCCCTCTATAAATTTGAATTCATGAAAATTGCACTGATGGAATTAGTTCTGGGTTTTTTGACTAATGAAATAATATTTTGGCATTTAACTAATATAATAGTAAAAAAATCAGAAGTTTGTTTTAGTAATAAATACAATGAAGGATTGGGATTTTTTGCGATATAAAAATATTTGAACGTGAAGTGAAAGACCCGGCTGTTATTTCTCACACGTGAATATGGCAAGGTAAATGGATTAAATGCGTAAATAATTTTATATTTTCCATTTCGAAGCAGTAACTTGCAAAGATATGATGTCGGTGAAGGTAACGTAGCCTGTTTAGAAGTTTCACAATATTGCCTTACCGTTTGTTTCAATAAAGATAAAAATGTTACACCATCGCGTTCATTTATTAAACTTTTGTATTTATCACGTTTTCCATTTCTGTAATATTATTTCAATTAATATATACGGGCCTAATAGTATATTATGCACATAGGGGGAGAAGAGGTACACAAGTCGAAAAAGTGCCTCTCCTCCTTGGTGCATACGATATTTTTTATAACAAATGGATGATTTCAGACATTTGTCGGAATACAGTCATGCTTTTAAGTCCATATTAGATTTTTAATGAAGAAGTATGAAGTTTATGTTAACTTATTCTAAATTATCCAAAATTCAATGAAAAAATTGCCGGGAATTTTTGGTAATTTGCGGTACCTTTAGAGGTGATTTATGGTAACTTACCATAAATTTCCCCCAATTCAATTTAAAAATGTCTATAAACTTTCGGTCATTTATGGTAATTTCACAGGTCAATATGGTAACTTACCATAAATGACCCAATATTTATTTTTAGACAATTTTAATAAATTTCCGGAAAGTTATGTAAATTTTCGGTCATTTATGATAATTTTACCGGTAAATATGGAAAATTGCCATAAATTACCCAATATTTATTTTTTTTAATTTCAGGAAATTTATGAAAATTTGTGGTGATTCATGGTAATTTTACCGGTTTTTGCAAACTTATGCAAATTTTCGTTTATTTGTGATAATTTAACCGGTAAATATGGTTAATTACCATAAATGACCCAAAATTCATATTTAAAACTTTCCATAAATTTCCGAATACTTATGCAAATTTTCGGTTATTTATGGTAATTTTACCGGTCAATATGGTAAATTACCATAAATTACCCAATATTCATTCTAGAAAATTTCCATGAATTTCCGGAATTTTATGAACAATTGTGGTCATTTATGGTAATTTTAGCGGTAAATATGGTAAATTAACTTAATGTACCCAAAATTAATTTTTAAAGATTTCCATCAATTTCCGCATGGAAATTTTCGGTCATTTATGCTAATTTTACAAGTAAAAAAATAAACCGCGAAATTCTATTTCCTGCACCCAAAATTGCCATTATTCACCTCTGACATCACTTTTCAGTCCCTAGGGAGTTAAAAGTACTTTTTACTCCCTAGGGAGTCTTCATAGGCGTCGAAATGGGCTGAAATCATGCATGTGTCATAAAAACACATTTATATATTTTTCCTAAGCGAAAATAATTAGCTGTTTACATGCATTGTTTAAATAATTTATTATTGTTTTTTTTTTAAACAAACCAGTATTGTTTATAACTATCTTATATCTATAATAATGCTAGATAGTTGCAGTTTTTTCTGAAAGTTTTCACTTTTTCTCAACTTTTCTCTTAGAGTGAGATAATTATTAACTCAATTATTGATTCAAATTATTAATTCAAGGAGTGAAACTTTTATTGACAAAAGGCATGCACCCGGTAAAGGTAAAGGTAAAGTTTCAGGCGAAGAATAGAGAGTGGGTGTTTGGAATCCTAGAGAGGTGAATGATCTTGAGGAAAGAGAATTACCAGAAACTATGCACGCAAGGATGCTAGATATTTTGTATGTATGGGAGACCAATCTACTGAAAAAAAGAATTTCTGGAACCAAGAAAATGCATTTACTTGAATCCTATTTCTTAGCATCAAGAAAATATTCTTTAACCGTAGTAATTTTTATTTAAACCAGACACATATCTTTTGTTGATCTAAAAAAATGAATTCTTTGGCTATATTTTCTTGATTGAAATAAATATTTCTTACATTCAAGAAAATGATTTCCTTGATTCAAAAGGTCAAGATTCATTGAAATCGGATTAGTCGCTCAAAGAAATATTCATTTTATTCAACGAGTTCGATTCTTTGAATTGATTCGGACGCATTTGAATCAATTAATTTTGCATACTTGAATCAAGTCTTTAAGTTTATTCAAATCAAAGAAATAATTGTTTAATTCAAAATAATATTAATTGCATCAAAAATATATTTATTTGTTACAAAGAGTTCATGCATTTATACCAATGAAGCACATTTATTTAGATGAACAAGATATTGTGTTTACATAAATATTAATTTCTTCAGTTCCAAGAAATGTTTCATTTGCTTACCAGAATTAAATTCTTCATAACAAATAAACAGTTATTCCAACGAAGTAATTATTTTTTTTAATCAAACATTTAATTATTTGGAGTAATTTGTTTCGATTTAATACTTCTTTAGATTAAAGAAATATGTTGTTAAATTCAATATTCATGTTTTTGATTTGAAGACATATTTCTTTGGCATTTATGGTGGGAGTTAAATACAGCTTTCCACCTTAGAATTTACATGTTGCGACAGCGTCGTGGTCATCCCTGTGGACTTTACACTCGACGGACCCAAGTTCGATTCCTGCTGGAGGTGGATTTTTCATCGAATTTTTCTGTTTCAAGTTCATCAAGATTTTAAATTATGTGAATTGTTTAAATTGAATATGTATAATAATAACAATGTTAATTATAATTAAGGCTGATCGAATCCATTTGTTCATTTAGGGAAATATGTACTACAGTTGAAGCACGAAACTGCTTTATTGCACTCGCGCATGGCTTAGGCCAAAGAAATATTGTTTTGAATAAGGAGTATATTTTCTTGCTTCAAATATTAAAAAATTGGATGTGAAGAAACAGTTTTTTGAGCCTATAAAATATTTGCTTTACTTTAAAATATATTTCTTTCCATCAATTCACATTTCCTCGTTTCAAAGAAATATTCATTCCCATTCATGGCACATTCATTTGGAACAATGTGTCATTTATTTGGTTAAAAATGTATATTTTTGTCTTAAATTAATATTTCTTTGATTTAAAGAAATATTTCCCTCCGACCAATAGGTCGTATTTTTGAATTAAACAATCTTAACTTAATGCTATTAACATTTGTCTGGCTGAAAGAAATTCTTTTTTTCATTCAAAGTGCATATATTTATTTGCCTCAAATAAATATTTCTTTGAAAATAATCAGGACTTGCACTTACTTCAGCCAAGTGAAATTCACTTGGTACAAGTAATCCTTTTTTTTAGTGAAGATAATAATCATTCATTAAGAATACTAATGGATGTTAAATAACTAATTGAATATAGTTAATAGTTAACACACGATACGTGTTAATATATTAAAATTAGAATTGATTATTTTACCTATATTTGTCCTTACAATTAAGGATTATCTACTGTAGGATCATTATCCACTGTAGGGTGGTCTCTTCTACCGAAAACAAAGAAAAAGGAATGCTATATTATAAGGATAGAAAATCGGGAGTTGAGAAGCGGACTTGGATTGTGGTCAGGAGTAGATAAAGAATCACATGGTAGTCAAGGGTTAGGTTTTATTATAAATGAGAGAGCATCTCAGGGATTCTGGATGTCCCAATTGATGGTGACGAGAGTGAAGTAAAATACGTCTTCTGGGACACTTTATATAATACTACAAGTACTTTCGATCATAGTGAAAGAATCATTCTACTAGGAGAGATGAATGGATGGGTCGGCGTCCAACGTAAGGGTACAAAAATGGTGCTAGGTAATCTTGAGGATCCAAGAAGAAGAAATGGTAACGGAGAAAGATTAGTTAGCTTATGCTTATAAAAGGGATTATTTATCACAAGGACTTGGATCAGGCATAAAATGATCCACATGTACAGCTGGTGTACAGGAGGTAGCCGCAGTATAATCAACTTCGTTGTTGCGGATGAAAGACTAAGAGAGCTAGTAAAAGGTATAAGGGTCATGAGGAGTTCTGAATGCAATACTAATAAATACATTGAAGTCTCCAAAATAAACTTAGCTCAGGGATGAAGAAGAAAGAGAACCAAAAACACGAAACAAACGCGAATCAACATTGAGAAATTGCAGAAAGCGGAAGTGCGAATAGATTTTCATTATAGGATATACGAACGTATAGATATGACAACTTGGGAAGCGCTCATATGCAATACAGATATCAACTATGATCACAGGCCTTAGTGATGAGGAGAAAAATAGACTTGAAAATTATTACAGACACAAAAAGAGGAAAGGAAAACTACTAGTGTAGAAAAGTAATGATAAAATCAAAACAGAACATGAGAAGAAAATTCAAAACGATTTTGAAGGAAGCAAGAAATTGTTTTATGAATGGGCGTTGATCAATATCAAGGGAGGTAAGAGTACAGAGCTAGTCAGCATGAGAAATAGCAAGGGCGAAATGGCATATGATACAGACGGGATACTAAATGCTTCGATAGACTTTTTTAAGGAATTATTGGGAGGTGAAGCTGCAGGGCACCAGGACTGCGACATAGAAGACGATACGTTAGAAACCCCAATTGAGAGAGTATGTGCCTCTGAGGTTAGGGATATAATCAAGAAATTAATTAATGGAAAGGCTGCTGGCGTAGACAGTATTAACGCTGAAATGCTCAAATGCGGTGGCGATTACATACCTCACAGATTGTGCGATTTGATTAATTTATGTATCGAGATGGGATAAGGTCCGGATGACTGGAAAAAAGCGATTATCGTAACAATATATACAGGAAAGGGAGATAAAAGCAACTGCAATAATTATAGAGGTATCAGCTTATTAAGTACCGTAAGCAAAACATATCGAAAAATACTTATTCGTAGGGTAATAAAAATAACAGATGAAAAGACATGGGGAGTCCAACGTGGATTTATGTCAGGAAGATCATGTATGGATCAAATATTTAGCTTAAGACAGATCACAGAAAAAAGTTTAAGAATAAGGAAAAAAGTCTTCAGTGCATTTGTTGACCTAGAAAAAGCGTTTGACAAGGTGGATAGGAGTAAAATTTGGGAATTCCTGAAAGAGTACGGACTCAATGGATGGCTCCCACAAGTAATAAAAGCAATATATGCTGGTAGCAAAGCGAGTGTAAGGGTAAATGGGAAACTAAACGACTGGTTCGATATTATGCACGGTGTTAGGCAAGGATGAGTTATATCATCTTGGCCTTTTATTATATTCATCGATAAGTGTCTAAAAATGGCTTCTTTCGACGAAGAAGGTGTGGATCTCGGGACAGGAAGGGTACATGGTTAAGCGTTCGCAGATGATAAGGTTGTTATGGCAGTGTCAATCGAAGATTCACAAAGCATGTTAGGCAAACTGAATACAAGCATTAAGAGCATGCGCCTCAAAATCAATTTAAATAAAACAAAAGTTATGGGGTCTACTGAAAAGGGTGAGAAAACAATATGGTGGAATGTCCTTAATTCGAAAGTCCATTTTCTGGACCACCGCAGTGAGCACAGGTTGAAAATTGGTTGTTTTGATGTTTTTTGTTTATTTTAATCTTACAGTTTCTGAGGCATTAAGATAAAATCACGCTCAAACGTATTGTTCAATCATTGGTCAGTCAGCCGCCAAGTTTTATTGAAATCTGTTAAGAATTGGGCGAATATAAAAAGGCTGTGTATAGATCTCCGGTGCCCGGCGCTAGGTTGATATTCGGTAGATTGCTCTGATTGGTTACACGGCAGTGGGCACGGTCTGCCATACAACAGTTATGTACCCGGCTGCGTGTATTTCTTATTTTCTCAAGACGTGCACGCGGCATAACCTCAAAGTGAAGTATATTATTTGGAAGAAGAATATATCTTTTTTACACGCTTGAATATGTAATTGTTTATTGAAAATAAGATATTTTGTGTTTGCGATTTTATCTTTCCTTGTACATTTACTTTTAAATCATGTTTAATGACACTTAAAGATAAAAAGTAAATTTTGGACTTGGTAATTGTTATATTTTATATATTTTTCAAATAATTTTTATTTTATTCAGGGAAAAGGAATATTAAATTAGTTTTTAAAAAAGTACTTCAAATTGAAGTTTATTCAATAAAGATAGAATTCTACCATTTAACAAGTTTATTGTCACAATTTCCTATGTTATTAAACATATACAAATGTAACATCTTAAACTGATAAATACTCTGTGACACTGTAAAACTAGAGATCTGATTTTAATGGTATCATTTTTTTCGTGTCCTGTTTTTGAATATAATAAAGTCGGGCTATTATTCTGAATGTAAAACAAATGAATCTAGGTTCCCACCAGTGGTATCATTTTAGAACCACTCGGGACTGTTTTTTCTGAGTATTATTGTAATACCTGAAACTAGCCCTGAAATAATACTTTGTTTTTACAATGGTATGTAAATTCAGAGATGAAATTAAATTAAGCAAAAATTTATATATGAATTCAAGTAAAGTTAATCTGAATTTAAGAAAACGTATGATTAAATTTTGATAAGAAATTCTTGTGAGAAACGATTAAAGACTGTTGACACTTTAAATATGTACTGGAAAAATGTCTAGAAGGGGGCATTCAAGGCGACGAAGATAGAGTTTTCCAGAATGATAAAAAAATAAATGATGGAACCCTAATGTGCGAATTAAAATATTCGAATCATTCGTTGTAGATAACAATTATAATTTTAGGTTTCATATTTATCATTGACGCGGCTTATTTTATAGATCCTGGAAATATTCACTACAATAAATACAATTCGTGGTAGTTTCAATAAAAGAGAAGATTTTAAACAAGTTAAACCCATCAAAAACAAATAATTTATACACTTCTAAAATAATAACTGGCTATAGTTCCCACAAATGACACACCGGGAGCTAAAACGTCCCATAGTTTTTTTACGAGCAAAAATGTCAAAAAAATATTCCATGCGTAAAAATGTTCCAAACAAAACTCACGGGCAAAAATGTCACAAAGGTTTTCAACGCGCAACATTGTCAAAACAGAAACTCACGGGCATAAACGTCAAAAAAATATTTGACGCGGAAAAATGTTCCAAACAAA
>CAKNWW010294367.1:0-10976 GCA_932074435.1 Andricus kollari | reverse complement strand
TCTGGTGTTCGAATCCCAGTAGAGTGATAGGAGAGAGATCCTTTTTTCTGAATAAATTTTAATTTTAATGTATATCTCCATCTAGTCTGTAAAAGGCGTAATAATTTGGCTGTATTAGAGGATTTAACTTTGATCGATATTGTAGATTTCCATTATCCACAGTATGTGTGGTTGGTTTTCTCAACCGATTGAAAATTACCATCTCCGATGTTAATACACATTCCTATTTGAATATTGATTGTGTAACACCTTGCTAAATTAGCGTATATCAGAAAAGTAGTATCTATCTCTGATCTCTCTGTAGCTCAATTGGTTAGAGCACCTGACCGGAAATCAGTTGATCTGGTGTTCGAATCCCAGTAGAGTGAGAGGAGAGAGATCCTTTTTTTCTGAATAAATTTTAATTTTAATCATTTGTTTTAGAAATCCGGGTGATCCTCGAAAAATGAAAGACGTCAAGATCTTGGTCTGTGAACTGGAAGCAGAAAAGAAAATGCATATGCTTCATAGAGGACCACCAAGTGGTGGTGGTTTTGGTGAAGACAGAGAAAGCAGTGAAGAAGGAGGCGGTCCCGGAAGGCCCGATCGTTTCTATCACGGAAGGCCACCTAATGGTGAAAATGTCGAGGTAACTACAATTCCAAATCCTCGTGCAGCTGTGCATTTATTTTCATTTTAAAAAAGAAAGTATTCTCAACCACTAATTCAACAGTGTATCTTTTAGATACATATGAATTTGGGTTGGCATTTTTGTCAGCCTTAGCCTTGGAAATCATCACTTTTAATTATTTATCTTGTATTCTAAATTAGGTACTTGTGCCACGAGCTGCAGTCGGAGTAGTAATCGGAAGAGGAGGCGACACGATAATGGACATTGAGGCTAAAACTGGAGCCAGAGTTCAGTTACAACATGGATGGAAAGACAGTCCTGGGTATATGAAATGTTTCCTGTCGGGAAAACTTCATGCAGTGGAACACGCTCGTCAGCGTATTCAGAAACTAATTGATAGTTTAATGGTAAACCTGCAGCATTCCGTCTTAATTTTTATTCCTCTTCAATAATCCAAACTTCAAACATACTATTTTTTATATCAGATTAGTATTTTGCATTTTTCTAAGAATTATCATTTCGAAATACTTTGGCAATTGACGATCAACAGAAGAATAAGTGGAGGCAGAAAGTCGGAATTAGCTTACCTGATATTAATTTTGTCTTGTTATTACTTTTTTTTGTTTCTTCTTCATTCTCAAGGGTCAGTTTTGTTTCTTTCAGGCTCAGAGTATTTTTTGAGAGAAGTTGTAGGCTCCGGAAGCTACGATCATGGTTCCTTCAAGCAACCAATCCCGACGCAACTGGAAGGTTTACGTCATCCACTTCTGCTCCTTCTGTCTTAGAAGGTAAGCAAGAGCGGGACATTTACGCGAGAGAACATCGTGCAACACTGTTCCTTAGATTCCGGTCTCTATCCGTGGATGACCATACGCGGCAGACGGGAAAGTTGTACATAAAGGTTTCACCTCTGGATACTTTTTTAGAGCTACCATTCTTTGTAGAATGTTATGAGGAACAGTGTTGACGGACCAGATGAAGTGATCCCAGAAGAACAGCCTTTTGCATCCAGTTTGCGATGGAATGAGCCTGACGCTGGCAAGCCGGAATCTTGTTGAGTTGGCTAAGAAATGATGCTTTCATATCTCCAAGACAGCCGATTATGAGAACTACAAGATGGACTTTGTAGCCTTGGTACAGCCTGCTCAGCTCGAAAAGAAGTGCTTGATATTTCGCCCGTTTTTCTTCCTCCTTTGCCATGATATAGCTGGTAGTCACTTGTCTTTTGTCAGATGTTATGAAAAATCTTGTCCGCCACAAGAGCATAAGTTTTTTTATGCATCTCACTATTTTTGAATGCACCTCGAGGCACTCAAGGAGCTTAATAAGTAGCGTTTGGTTCGTGTTATTGAATGCCTTACGGTAGTCAATCCAAGCCATGGACAGATTGCCTCGATACCTAATCGAGTCTTGGGTAATACAACTGTCTATTAACAGGTTCCCCCTGCAACCTGCCAGCCCTCTCTTGAATCTACGTTGTTCAAATATTGCACCCCATACCAGCTCGATAGATGTTAATATCCTCTCTTTGAGGATGCCAGTGAATAGCTTGTAGCTGGTGTTAAAACAATCTATGGGGCTGTAGTTCTGAGGACTTGGCAAATCTCCGGTCTCAGGGATCAATACCGTGCGTCCTTTTACTAGCCACTGCGGAATGGGTTGTTCTCCGTTTAAGAAAGTAGTAAATTTACGAGCTAGATGTTGGTGCGTAGAAGTGAACTTCTTTCACCAAAAGTTGTTGATTTTATCTGGCCCTAGCGCTGAAAAGTTCTTAGTTCTAGTGATAAATTTCTTCACTTCTTCAGCATTAATTAGTGGACACTCTTTCTCTGGAGTCTGCAACCTTTGTCTTTCGCAAAAGTAACGAAAGAATGATATATCTGAAGCGTCTTCATTTACCTGATAAGTATCTCCATACACTGTCTCCCAGAAGACTTGAATCTCTGCTCGACTAGGCGGATTTTTAACAGCACGTGACGTTTTATTGAACAGACGGGAAGGATGAGTAGAAAAGGTGGAATTTTCCTGAATCCTTTTTCCTCATCGTTCAAGGCGCTGTTACGCTGTTGAAAGAGATCTTATTTTTTGCGTCCAGTGTTGGTTGATGGTAAACAGTTTACACTTGCTCAGCGTGTGATTTGCTTTCCTTAAGTTTCGAGCAAGTGCCGTAACTTTTAGAGTGAATTTTTTATTTGAAGTTCTGTAGCTAATCACGCACTGAATATTTGAAGCATGCCGTCTCGCCGTTTCAATTTTAAACTGAAGCTGTGCAATACGCTCGCGAGTCTTACTCAGGCGTACTGAAGTATCGTTACTTCTATTGTCGTTGAGCAGAGAGACCGCCTTCTCGTAAACTACACAGTTCAGATTCCAGAGATTAACATGTTCGGGGAGCAAATCAGGGAGAGCATTATTAGCTTCAGATAATTTGTCCATCCTGAGAAAGACTTATTGGTGGATAGATCTCCTACTTCTAATGTTGTCATTATCAGCTATCTGCAAAGGTGGTCTTGCTGGAACGGGTGGTATGTTCGCTGGAGGATGTTGCTCTTCTTCTTGCCGGAAAAGAGCTTCATATCCGTTTTTGCGCAAAAAGGATACCTGATCTCTTAAATACCGATGCGTTTTATCAGCATATTCCGGGTGCATATTGACCCAACGGTCATACAACCTCTGCATGAATCCTCTTCGCGCCGGTGATCTTCTTTGCCAACAGGTAAGGATGTCCCTCCTGAGTTGGTCCGACCACTTAAATCGATGTTTTCGCGTTTGTCCGGGGCTATTGCTTGGTCGTCGCCTCGGTTCGGTCCTATTGCCACTCCCAACTGAGCCATGGCCTCCATCCGAGAGATGCCTATTGCGGGTGGCACTTCGCGATACTGGTGACTTAACCGCGTAATTCGTTGCGTTGGGGAGGTAGCCCAATGCAACGTGGGTGGCTGCAAGAGCCGGAGCTCTCGGGCGATGGTGTCGCCACATCCCACATTTTTATGTGTATTATTATTATAAAACAAAATTTGTTGATACTAACTAGCGTGTCAGGAGGCAATTCCTTGTACTTTTTGTCACTTTTTAAACAGAATTTTATTTGATTTTTTTAAATCATTGCTAAAACTAGTGTGAATTAACAAACAAATTGAAATCCTTATAATCTCGTGCCAGCATCTGTCTATTACCTCGCGTAAAAATAATATTCAAGTCACGAAGCTGAGATTTCGTATTCGCCCCATAAAGTGCCCTCTGCTGAGAATAGAAAAATACTGGGAACCTTGGGGAAAATCTGCTACGTATTTAAATTGCAAGTATGGAAAATTTGTTGATTAGGACCCCTATGCTGGGACCTTATTTTTAAGTTAAAATTTTTTTGGGGCTGCTCAAATTGAAGCTCTTGGCATGTAGAATTGAGATAAAATAGTATATTATGCAGCAAGGGGTAGAAATAGGAGTTCTTACGTCGAGTTTTTTTTTCATTAGGAGTCGCAATCATGCGAGCACGTGCAAACGATATTTTTTTAAACAATTGCATGATATCAGACACGATTAACTTTTTAACGATTAGTAAATTAACGGTAATTTTTACCAATTATTTTAGTTATACGATTAAGGTTTTAAGTGAATTATCATCAAAAACTTACTCAGTTCTCTCATTTAAATGCACTAAAAGACATTTTCAGTCTATTCTTTATCGCACTTTTGTGAATCAGATGAAACCAAGTGAAAATAATTCTAGCGTACTGATTTCCCCCGGATTCCCATACGATATTCACTTGAATTACCTATTCTTAGGAAATAGCATTGTTTCAAATGGGTGCCTGTCTTTGTTTAAAACAACGCTCTTTATTTGCTAGAAGTGTGGAAAAAGAAAGAAGAGTCGAAAAGATCCAATAGGCGTTTACAAGAGAGACCTGCTGAAATTTTTTATCATATTTCACTGAAAAATTGATTATTTGTTGCCTTTTTATAAAAATAGTCGTAATATGTACGTTCTTTATTATCAATTCAACACGTTCCTGATCAGAGTAATTAACAATACGAATTAATATTTAGCCTCTAAACACATATCTCAATTTAGCGAAAGATTTATGTCAATAAATAATGGTAGGGGAGAGTCTCCGGTTGTGGGCACAGTTTTGTTTTTGACCCATCATTTTCGTTTGAGTCCATATTTTGCGGAGATATGGATATTGTGGTCACCCTTCGAAAATTCGCTGAAAATGGGGATAGTTAGAGGAAAACGTACCTGATGCTGAAGGATTTCAAGGTTTATTAATTATGAAGGCCTTTATTGGCTTTTTAACTAAACAATCTTTTATGGCACGAACCAGCGCATCAAAATCAATTGGAGCTGATTCCGTTGACTTCTTCAGGGTTGCCATGGCTAAAATACGTTAAAATGTTAATGGAATGTTATCTCGGCATAAATGATGATATCTGATATTTTTCAAGTCCAGCAGACGCTTTAAATATACTTTAAATACTTTTGTCGATTGACGACCTTTCAGTGTCACGAAATAAATTAAAATATCAAAAATTTCAGACTAGTGTCTCAGCTCGAGTATTCTAACCGCAATTTTCGGACAGTTGATTGCATTTTGTGAGACTGAAAAGTCCTCAACCGTTAAAGGACTAAACCAGAATTGCGCAAATGAATTTTACACTTGAAATTATTACTATTCAGCCCTTTGTAACTTTTACGTTTAGAATATTTTCTGCAAAAAGGCGTATGCAGTCCCATGTCAAGAACTATGCTTACCTTCCTGACATTTCCACCTACCCTAACATGCCCGTGACGTCATGCTGCAATACTCACTATCCAGCAAAACATTTAAGTCGTTTTTTGATTCTATGATACGGATTTTTAATTGGAAAATTGTACTATTTCAAGAAAATTTTATATTTGTCACGTCGTACGTCAACAGAAACAGTTCAAAAACACTGACATGCATGATGCGCAAATGCGTACACATGCTTACAACGCGCGCATCAATACAAGGCCGGGGCAGCTAATGAACGCCGCTTGAGTTAACTGTAATTAGGTATTCTCTTGAATCTCCGTTATCTACCAATGACAAGGCCCTGCTTAACGCAGGCATTAAGGAAAAAGAAAAACAAATACGAGTATTTTCCAAATAGTATTAAAACATAAATGAGGGATATTTGTAAATTGCGGTATATTATCTATTTGATTTTTGTCGCTTCGATTATTTCTAGTAGTGTGTTGCATTCACAATCACTATCACTCGCACTCATTTTACATTTATTGTTCAATATATTTATTACTATAATCTGCAGCCATGTATGTGGTGACAACCTGAAAATTCGAGTGAATGTCTAACCTGACATTTAAACAAAAGCAGAGCTGTAGCTGAATATGAATGCTGTTTTTTGATTGGCTATCAGCAATGTGTAAAGAACTGGCCGATTAACTTCGCGCATTGTTCAAGATCGCGCGAAGAACTTCACCCTGCTAGTGCGCGAATCGGGCACATCGCGTTTGCCACGCAGGCACGAGATATCAAACTTCGCATGCAACTGTCGTAAAAAATAAATTTTTCTACACGAAAGGGGAAGGAGTTGGTTCACATAAACGCAACTTGGCTCGTGAGTGATACAACGTTACTTTGTATTAGTGACGTATGTCACTTTGAACAAATAAGTCGTGATATTTTTCAAACGTTCGTCTTACTTTTTTAATAGGTAAAAAAATTGAAATAGGTAAAAACTTTATTTTGGATCCAATAAATCCGGGAATTTGAAAGCGAAATTACGCTAAACACTCTGTAATTGTGCTGTTTGGTATCTTAGATGCCTGTAGTCGCTAAGACCTTCAGGTTCCGAATTGCTTACTTGGAAATAATGTATTGCAAGATCGCAAATTTTTGCGGTGGTAACATTTTAATCCTTAGCAGATGACAACTATTTAGTCCCAAACTCTCTCCCAGTTTCCTGGAAATGGCCGGCCGTTTCAGTGGGGTCCGCATTATGGAAGTCAAGTTATAATAGACATTGACATCCGCAAAGATAAGCGTTTTTCATTTTGACGATAGCAATGTTAAAGCTTAATTTCTTAACCCTAAATGCTTAAAATATAAACAAGCATCAGATGATGCTGTATAAATATAGCGGGAGCTGGTTGCTAATTAGTTTGCTGATAAAGACAGCTATGCTTATATGAAACAGTCTAATTGTAATGCAGGTACTAGAAATGTATAAAACTGTTTCTTTAGTTATCCTGAAAGCCTAATTTGGTTGCTACCAGATATGAAAAAGCAGCTCCAGATTGGCTCGTCAACTAACCCTAGCCAAAGCCCGGCGAGGGATAACTGCCCGAATGCCCTTGCAGATATTGTATCGATATAAGATTTCCACATAAGGCTTCCATCCAAGACTTTCAGGGGAACATATACAGGGCTCCTTTGCACGAAGCCATGTGCTCAGAGATAGAAGGGACTCTCGAATTAACTCCACTGTCTCCTCAATGTATCCACTCTCTTAGGGGCATATTGGTTAAAGAGGATAGGGGATAGCACCAATCCCTGCGGGTAACCGATCCCGAAAAAAAATCGGAAAGGAGTCGGAACTTTAGGAGAAGTGTGTAGTACTAAGGCTAGGAATATCAGACTCTTTGAGATCCTCCAATAAGAGTAGCGTCAGCTATGTCTTTAAACAGCACTCCACACAATCCAATACTGATCTCACATAGATCTTACATACTGCCGATGTCAACGAGATGGGCTTGTACCCCTTCCCCTTGGCTTAGGGATGAAAATCATCAAAGATTTTGCCATAGCTTCCGGGAAGATCGAGGACAGAAACATAAAGTTAAAATGGCCTTGTACGAATCATCTGGCTCATGGTTCCTACAAATGTTCTTGGCAGCTAAACATGCTGAACGATGAAGCAAATTACTTTAAAAAGCAAAATGAAGAAAACAAAGAGAACTACAAAACCTGAAAGCAAAGTGTCAGTATTTGTGCCAGAAAACAAAAATAATCAAAAAGAGCAGGCAAAGATCCCGTCTAGAAGAATAATAAGTAAGATTCTAAAATAACCTGATAGACAAAGTTAAATATATATTTGAGGTTTCTCATAAGGACAACTGAAAATGGCACCCGCTCCCGGCGAAATCACGGTAACGTTTCAGCTGTAACTACGTCTCACGATCGTGAGATAGGTATCTACAGTCTGCGATGGACTCACTATGACGGTCCGGCAAAAATCTCTTGCACCCTAAGGACACGGAGCGACCCAAGGAAGACCGCTTTCTGCAATTTCTCCGCAAGTGTCTCCTTATTTTTTTGACACACAGAGATGCTTTTCAGGCTATGAACCAGTCCATGCCTGGCACCTTCGAGAGCACCGATGATTAGGGTTAATATTTTAACAGAAAACCCTGGGCGTAACCGTCGCAGCTCCCTTATAAGATCTTTATACCTCTCGTCCTTTTCATTATCCTTAGGTTTGATGTTTTTGTCGGCTAGTGCCGAAAGTTCGATAACGAACATGGTTCGTTTCTCGAAGTCAAGGAGAACAAATGTCAGGCCTCGAGAGCGTGATCGAAACAATTGTCGAGAATATGAAATTCTATTATATGCGAGATTCCTCACTTTCGATAATTGATTCTATTATCCTAGGAGCGTTTGGCGGAGATGTATCAAGGATAATGCCGTAAGAGTGACAGAGATGGCAATAAAGCACTATTAGTACCGCATTGTACCTGTGGATTTACGTCGTTCCTGTACTTGGTGTGCATGACACGCTCTGCAGCTATCATCAAAAATGTCTTGGCTCAAAATGTGGCGATGGTATGCTTAAGTGAAATTACAGCGTCTTGACACGCTCAAGTGAAACATTCCGTGTCTGAATTCAATCCGGATGATTTAAGGAAGAAAACGTTAGCTCATGCGACATCGACTGCCTCTTCACATTTCACCCTTCGTCCGTGTTTGATCTTAGTGTCGTCTCTTTCTCCGCTGCCGGTTTGGTCTGGTTGTGGTAGAGTAGGTGCTCCGTGTACATAACCCTATGGCAGGAGTTGCATGGCATGGTTGCGTAGCATTTGATACGAAAAAATGCGAGATCTCTGGCTGTTTCTCGCACCATAGATCATGCAAGCCGTGCCATGAAACCGTTTCGCTCAGGGGCTATATTAGCATTCTAGCATGTCGTCCCTCAGTCAAAATTATTGATACGTTGCCGGTTGATCGTATTGTATTCATCTTGATTAGCTCTCCCGACACTAAAGTAGTTGGTATTGTTGTCCGACCCACTGCCGGGAGCCCGCGCGTTCGTTTTTCTTGAACCGCAGTTACAACTAGGTTTGGTGTTATCATTGTTATCCCTACGAGCAACTAGGTTAGGGTTCGTCGCGTCCTCGGTACAGGGGCCATATATCCGCACACCGATGTCGCGTCCTCTAACCTGGTGAAAGGCATTGTATCTCGGCTTATAAAGAAACCGGACCGAACTGGATAAATATATTCATTTATTTCCTGCCGGGAAGCGCAAACCCAAAGAGAAAAAAAAGATGACGAATAAAGTCAATTTAATAAAAGTGAGAATGCGGAATTCTAAAACGAAAGTGCGCTCCTTGGTATAATTAGTTTATAGACGATAAATTATTCTGGGATGTGGGTGGATCCTAAACATTTCTACAACGGTTAATCCAATCCTCTTCAGACGTTTTTTTGGTCTTCACTGATGTTCAGGAAGTGTAGGGGATAATTTTGCGACGCTATTAAGGGCATGCTTTTTCCCCACAATAAAAAAGATTTTGCCTTAAAAATTTGGGGAATATTTTTGGTCGAAAACTTAGGACAAGTAATAAAACATAGTAACTAATGTCCCGGAACTTAGCTTGTTTGTAGGCAATCCAAAAAATATATTTCATAAGTAATTTAATTTATGCTCGTTAGGTCGCCCTCTGTGCCACTCGATACAACAGATACCGACATTATCGGAATGACAGAGACTTGAAAACCGATCCTAACCTCCAAATAGTGCATATACAGAACAATTTTATTTAGCAGAAAATTTTTTTTTGCTATTATCCCTTAAAAAAGAGTTCGGGGACGTCCGTTATTCTATTTTATAGCATCTCCTAATTCAGTTTTTAAAAATTCTAAGTTTTGTGGACAAAAACCCGGGGGAACTGAACCCGATTGAATTATCACATGCCCTTAAGCGTTATAGACGATTGGCCTGACATAGTCTTATCAAAAATTTATCCATGGTCATTCGCAAGATGGATCGTATTTGGGGGATATAATGCCGAATTTGGAGTTGTCGTGGGGGTTGGAGCTTGTGGGGGATTCAATTCTCGGGTTAGATTCCAAAAAATAAAACTAATCAGAGGTTATTGTGTTTATAACCTGTGATTGTTGATTTTGAGGTAAGATAGAGGTTCGATAAGACTTCCCAATCTTCAACAAGGAATCAGCAAAGAAAAGAGGGAGAAAACTTCAAGCATAAATAAAAGAAAAGCAAAGCAGGCTGCATAACCTTTGGTTCTTGGTTAGTAATGCATGTATTTGAGAGTTCAGGCCTTATTTGTATAATCCAGAGGATAGATTTCCTTGGATATCAAACGTCCCTTGCGTGAACTTTAAAAGGGACGCCAGCTCAATTTCGTTTATAGTGACTTGAACATAATGTTTACAAAATTGCATGGTTTTTGTGCAAGAAAGTTATTAAAAAGACCGCACAAGAAAGGATCTAGCTGAAAATTCCTATACAGGAACCTGTACAGGTAATCTTGACGGTTCCTGAGCAGGAATTTGGCGAAGGAAACTATACGTGATTCTGCAAAGGAACCTGTATACAAGGAAACCTTTGAATGATCCTGTACAGGTTCCTTTACAGAGACAATTGAGGTGTGGGCTCATGTACAGGAACATGTTCAGGATTCTATACATGAACCTGCGTAGGCACTAATCCGCGAGCGTTCGCTAGTTGCTTGACTCTCTCGACGGTGAGTTGGATCTTCAAGGGAATAAAAAGAGGGCAACTTTATGGCTGTAAGCGACATGAGTTTTCGCGGTGGCTTTCTGCAAAGGGCCCCATACATGTTTCTGTACAGAATCCTTCCAAAGGTTCCTTTGATGTTTTTTTTTTATGAGGGAGATTGCCTGTACAGGTTCGTGTGCAGTTTCCTGTACAGGAACATGTGCAGGATGCTCCGAGGTTCCTATACAGGATTTTTCAGCTGGGGAGCACGGGAAAACACGTCCATTCACAAACTTGTGATACTTGTTTTATCGATATCGAATCCGACAACCACCTGATCAATCCCCCTTCAGAATAAGAGACTATATCTGAAAACTAGGTATCTGGCGTTGCCAATAACCGGAAAACCGAATGCTTGGGC
>CAKNWW010294350.1:0-15226 GCA_932074435.1 Andricus kollari | reverse complement strand
TTTTTTTTGGCTCTTAGTACTTCAGATTAAAATGATGTGTTTTGAAAAGCGTGATGCAGAATTTGAAATTTATTATTTTTTAACGTTCAAGACTTTCAATCCTAATTCAAGAATACTTCAGTTTCAAACGAAGTTTAGTATTGTTTAATTTGTAATGGTTCAATTAAGCTTGAATTCATTATTTTGAAAGATTCCAATTAGAAATTATAAAATTTTCAGCGTTTTTAGAATGCTTAAACTTTGAAGATTTACAATATTTTAAATTTTGACCAGTGAAAATGACAGTGAATGTTTTCTTCGCACAGAAATCTCATTTTTTAATAATAAAATCTATCCAGTCACTTTGAATTTCACCTGATACTTTATTGTATGATACCTCTTATTATTTGTTATCACCTTTAAAATTTCTATGATTTCAATTTTAAAATATAGAAATTCTAAAGGTGCAATTTTGATATAGCTTAACTTTTGAGGCCTTGAAACTAAAGTTGTTTAGCTTTCAAACTTCAAATTCGCAAATATTTGTTTTGAAGTTTCTAAATTTTTAAATACTCAATCAGGAACAGTGCTAATTTTTTAATGTTTGGTTAGTTACGTTAGTTTTATTAATAAGATAAAACTTATTTAAAATATACATTTCTCATCACTTTTTTAGAATTATTACATTTCTACGGACATTATTAGGTTTTTTGCGAATACTATCGTATTTAAAGATTTATGAGTCTTTTAATATCAATTTAAATATTTAATCCCTGAAATTAAGAAAACAATCGATTGCCTTTGAGACATATATATGTATAAATCCTATGGAGATTCCTTGAATCTTATAAAATTCTCTTTGATTCTCCCTGAAATATTATAAAGTCACTTAAAATCTTTACAATTTATTAAAATCCAATAAAGTCCCTTGAAACCCCCATTTAATTTTATATCTAACGTGAGTTTTCATCCAATTAATTTTCTGAATTAATTTTTAAATTTTTAATCAATACAAATTTTAATGTAAAAACGATTACTTTGGACAAATATTGTTCTTTTATCTTCATAATTTATTTTTCCGAAGTAATCGTTTTAACATCGAAATTTATGTTAACTATGAAATGTAATATTTCCTGAAATGTTGGAAAATTCATTGAAATACCTTGAGAGGTTTTACAATCCCTTGAAATAATTTAAATCCTCGGAAATCTTATTTAATCATTTAAAATCATATGAAACCCCCTTGGAATCTTTTAAAATATCCTGAAACCGTATAGGTCCCGTAAAATTCTCCCAAATCTTCCGAAATTCTAGGAAATTCATTAAAACCGCATACAATTTTTGTTAATTCCTTAAAATCATGAAAGTTCTTGGAAATTCCGTATAATTTGTTGAATCTCTTATTAAAAGTTCTTTCAAACCTTTTAAAATACCCTAAAATCTTGAAATATGCTTTAAAATCTCTCAAAATTCTTAAAATATATTGATAATATTTGAAAATCTTTCAAATCCTTTAAGTTCCCTCAATTCTTGTGAATAAATTCATTTAAGCCTATTAATCTTATAAATCCTATAAAATCCTTTCAAATATTTTGAAATCCAAATAAATTCGTTCAAACCGCATATTAACCGAAATATTGGAAATAATGTTCAAGTCTTTGAAATAATACAAAATCTCTTAATTGATATGCAATTCTTTGCAATTTATAGAGATATTATGAAATGTTTACAATTTGTTATATCTATTGAAATGCATTAAAAATCACTTAAAATCATATGCTACAAAAATCCTTTGAAATCCTTATCATTCTCTACAGTCTGTTGAAATCATTAAAAATAACCTAAAGGATTTAAAAGGTTATTTATGAATTTTTTCCAATTCCTCATGAAGTTTAGGAAATGATTTACAATCGCATAAATTTTGCTTTCATTTTTAAAAAGCCCTTGAAATCTTTGAAATAATATTAAATCACTTGATTGATTCTTGTTCGATCCCTTGAACTGCCGCAAAATCTTTAAAAAATGTTTAAAATCATTAAAACGCTTGAAAGCTTCGTACATTCCATAAAATCATTAAAATCCTTGGAAATTCTATTAATTCCCTTGAAATCTATTGCAATCTATGTAATTCCTTTAAGTTCTTCGAAATCTCTTGAAATATATTTTAATTCCTGGAAATTATTCAAATCTTCTTAACTCTTTCAAACAAAATTGGGTAGAACGGTTTTCAGGGCCTGTCTGCAAGACTGTTATCGAGTCGGTCAGGGTGAATCCCAGTCCTCTTCTAAACGCTAATTTTTACGAACATATAATAATATATTTATTTTTTTAACATGAAGATATTTAAAGGTAAGAACCTTGGCTTTTTTCAGCCAAGAAAAAAAAACTAAGGAAGCCGAAAAGAAACTTATCGCACGCATAGAATAAAATGTTCTTTTTCTTGTCTGACCATTGACATGTATTTCTACTGAATAGCAGACAAATGTTTCAGACAGTCCCCTTTAACCAGACGAACTGAAACTACCTAGAGGGGGATAGTTTTTCATTTGTCATTCGACAGTTTGAATTTTAAGGATACAGCATACATATACATATACATATGTGTATATAAAGGATGCCTTGCATATCTGTCGTCCTTTATATAGTTTTTCTTTCTGCTTCAAACTGAAATGAACATGCATGTCAGATGGTATGCGCTCTGACAAATATCCAATTTTGAACAGTCAAGAGAATTGAACTGAATTTAATAGGAATGAAAAGAATTTAACTAGACTATAGAATTCACACAAATTTAACTTATGAATTCGGGAATCAGGTGAATGCAATGGAATTTTAGAGAATGAAATCTGTAAAAGGACCAATTCTTAGAAATACTATTTATAACGATTTCGTGTGATATTTAAGACACTATTTGTCGTTACATATTGGCAATATGTAAAAATCATTTCTCTATTCACTCGAAAAAAGGAATTTAAAAAATATTACAATGACAACTGGATAATGACCATTTGGTTTTTCTGCCTTCAAACATAGGAAAATTTGCTTGCAAACGTTTTTACCTCCCTGAATCATTGTAAATAATGGCTGATGCTTCCATTATTTTATCAACCTTTTGTATTTTAAAACCTATCGCAGAAAACTTTTTTTGTTCATCGTGTAATATTTAAGTTTCGGTCCTTATCCAGTTGTCATTTCAAATTATGCATAATTCGACCTCAGGAGTCCAAAAAAAAATACTTGAAAAATTCAAAATTTAAAAAAAACCCGTCTGCTTCACAATGAATACAATTATTTTCGAAATATCGATTTTCACATTTTTCAGAAAAACAATGAAAGGTACTCACTAAATCTGAATTAGTAGAAAACTACTAATTGGTAGTAGTTTTCTACTAATTCAAATAGTGCCGATTCGTTTACTAGTAATTAGTAAAAATCTACTATTTCAATGAGTAAGAATAACTGACTAAATGAATTAGTAACTATATCTACTAAAGGAATTGGTAATGCTATACTTCTAAATGAATTGGTAAATGTATATTGCTGGTTACTATTTAAAACGGTAGTATCAAGTAAATTAAAAAATTTATTTTAACATGAAGAGAATTTTATTTAAATACATTAATCTATGAATTTAAATAATAATTTAAAGATATTTCCATTCTATCTTCTTATACTTAAATTTGTTAAACTTTCCTATATCAGTTCGACATCTGATTCCTCGTTTTTTCTTCGGATGTTTTTGCGTTTTGCTGTGTTTACATTTTCTATTGATCTTTTGAAAACTGACGTTTAACGAGCACATTGATCGGGTTGTCAGACGATACGATACGAACAAAAACAAAAAAAGGTTCGAAAATCTCGGCTCGTAAAATTTGTAAAATTTCTAACGATTTCGAACGATAACGAGAATTTCTCGACTCGATATGCATCACTACCAATACCGTTTCAGTTTTAAATATTGCATCGCTAATACACAATTATTATTGATATAACGATATAAACTTAGAATATAAATTACGATCACATTATTGTTTCGCAATTAAAACTCAAAAACCAGCAGAAAGTATTAAAAAAATTATTAAATTATGTTTCCATGGCAATTCATTGCTATTCATTGAATTAGTAAGTCGGCGCTACTAAGCAGATTAGCAGAATACCCTTACTAATTCATTTAGTTACATAATTCTTATCATTTCATTTAGTAGAAACTGATAAAATTACTAATTTTACAGTCAGATACTATATATATACTATATATACTATATATACTATATATATATATATACTATATCATATAGATAATTTAATTAGTAAAATTTCTACCAATTCGGATTTAGAGAGTACAAAAAAATATTCGGTTAAATGTTTTCACATCTGTAAAAGTTCTACAAAAATATCTCATGCTCTATCCTGATATCTTGCATCATCAACGATTAAAAAATTATATTATAAAAAAAATGTCCTGACCTCAAAAATGGTTTAGCACTCATAGCACTGATAAGATCCCTGTCTTATAAATCAGAAACTGAGAAAACTTATGGGAAAAATAAAAAAGGTGGGATTTTCCTGACAATTTTCTTTTCATGTTCACAAAATTGGATGAAAAATATGAAGAATATTTTCTGAAGAGCCCCACATTTTTTAGTTTTTCCGATAATTTTTTTACAGTTTTTGCTTGTATGAGAAAGGGGCCCTATCAGTTTTATACAGGCAAAACCATTTTTAAGTCAGATTTTTTTTTATAATTTTAAATTTTTCCCGTAGACAATGCAAGATATCAAGATAGATCAGGAGATATTTATTGTAGAACTTTTCTTGATGTATAAGCTTTTATCTGAACATTTTTTTTAGTATCTTTGTTTTTTTCCGAGAAAAATGCGAAAACTTAATTTTTTAAAATAATTTTTTCAATATGCAGCAGTGGCTTACCAAGAAAAAAACTCAGGATACAAGTAGCACCTACTAACATCTATTTCTAGTAAACATGTTTTTCAAGTGCAATTTTTGAGGAAATCCAGCTTCAAGAATTTAATAAAAACAGCCACTTGAAAGAGCAAGGATTCTCAGCTTAAATTTAAAAAAATCAAATCCTGAATTGGTGGTCAAACTGCGAAATTCGTGTCCCTTTATTGTCAGTATAAAATGATATATCCAAATAGCAAATCATTCTGACACCATGACGTAGACTTTTCTTGAAATTTTACCTGATTTGAAATAGAATTGGTATTAAGTTAATTTGAACGAAGTTAAACAACTTCAAACAAATTAAAGAAAATTCAACTGAAATGAACAGTATTAAATTAAATTCAATAAAATTCAGGTGAATTTGATGAAATTCAAGATTATTCATGTGAATTTAATCAAATTCTATATTCCTAGCTGATTTCGATTTGGCTTTCGTATTCTATTCTCTATGTTTAGTTAAACACTTTATAGATGTGGAAGGATCTATTTCACTGACTTACTTCCAGAAATCAAACAAAACTTAGTTTTAACGGCAAAAAGTGAATAAAAGTTTTATATTCTAAGAGTCAATGAACAGACTTCAGACTTGATTATTTCCTTCGCAGATATCATTTTCAACTTTCGTACAACGTACGTGAACAGGAAAGGAGAGGTAGTCAGCAACAGCAAAAGCATCGCTGTGAATTACTTAAAGAGTTGGTTCTTGGTCGACCTCGTAGCAGCTCTGCCTTTTGACCTCCTCTATGCCTCTGACGTCTACAGTGGAGAGGTCAGTCACTATTTTTTATAAAAACTCCATAAATTGATAATTTTATTGTAAGAATTAAATTTTGCATATACAATGATACTCAATTTTATAACCGTGATGTATAATCTACATTATTTCTATTATTTAAGTAACTTTATGAATTAATGGTGTGCGTTACTTACTCTAAATTTAAATAAGTCAAAATTTCACTAATTGAATTATTCAAGCATACTTCGACTAAAAAATCAGTCATTTCTACTGACAAAACATTCTACTATAATAAAATAGTCAAATTAAGGGCCCAGATACAATAAGGGCACGTACAATTTTCTCTGACAAAAAATGAAGTCCACTGGAGGCTTTCAAAATTACCTCAATTTTGAAATATATATTTCTTTGACATATTTTGACATAATTCGACCCCAGGAGCTCGAAAATAAAATTTAAAGAAATGTCCGTGTGTGTATGTGTGTGTGTGTGTGTAACTTTTTTCTGTTCACCATATCTCGAAAAGTAAAAGAGCTACGATTATGAAATTTGGATAAAGTGTAGCTCCGATTGATATCCAGGTCTGATAGGATTTTGAGCTAGATCGACCATTTAGAAGTATTTTTTTGTTGCGTTTAGAGATTTAAAAAGAAAAATTTTACCTTATTTATACAAGAAAAACTTTTTTGATATTGAAAATAAAACAATACGATATCTAGCGTATTTGTTGGCGTCTCTGGGACGCATCGATCGTCCTATTGTTGAAACTTTAATGACCTACCAGTACTGATTTATGAAATTTCAAAGAATGGTTTAGTCTATTTTTTCTATTAGTTGAATATTTATATTCGCATCAGCTGCCAGGGTCATTAGCGGCTGTACTGTAGGGTTAATTATAAACTGTAGGGTATCTGCGGGGTATTATACCAAGGGACAGAAGCGAAGCTTTCAGAAAGCACGACCAGCCTCGCTTACTGCTTGGGGAATCGAACCCATGCCAGCGTGGCTGCCAACGCTGCAGTATTGGAACATGGGACAATCACTACATCTGAGCCACGATGACTCCCCAATGGTTTATTCTATTGATATCAGAAAAATTTTTCTGATATTCAAAATACGACAATAATTTATGCAATGTATATTATAGCCTTATTGCTACGCATTGATTGACCTATTCAGAAATATGTTATGACCCACCAGTACCTATTTATAAATTTAAAAAAAAACAATGGTTTATTCTGTTTATATAAAAAAAACTTTTTTGATTTTCAAAACACGACAATATTACATGCAGAGTAGTTGTTTGCGTCCTTGGGACGCATCGATTGACCTATTGGTGAACCTTTTATGACCGACGAGTACCGATTTATGAAGTTTAAAAAACATTTGTGTATTCTGTTTGTATGAGTAAAACGTTGTTCATATTAGGAGTACTACAGTACTGTATCTGACATATTTGTTTGCATCTTACAAACACGTCGAATGACCTATTGGCGAACCTTCTGTAACCACTTATGATCTGGCAATACCGATTTATAAATTGAAAAAATATGTTTTTTATCTTGTTGATATAAGGAAAACTTTTTTGATATTGGAAATACTACTATAATGTATATAATATATTTGTTTACGTCTTCGAGACGCATCGATTGCCAAAATTAAGAACTTTTCATGATATTATCATAACCTATCAATATCGTTATTAAATTTTTCAACAAAATTAGTTAACTTGTTTCTAAGAGGATTTTTTTATATTTGGAATATAACAGTACTGCATTTGATGTTATTGTTCGCGTCTTAGAGATGCTTGAATTGATCTTTCGACGAACGTTCAAAGACCATTATTGATTGATCAATAGCTACACGGAAAGTTTCAAGAAAAGTTACATTGTTTCTATGAGATTTTAATTTGAAATATAAAACTACCGTATCTTAAAAAGTTGTTCATCGTCACAGAATACATCAATTGAAATTTTATTGGGCCCTATGATTTTCTGAAAATAAAATTTTCGCAAAGACAGAAGCATAAGCTTGAAGAATATTGAAAGTATCCATTTTTTTCTTTTGTTAGTTGATACTTATGAGGAAGCAAAATGCTCATAAAATGAGCACAAATGAATACACCCACAGTGAATCCGTCCATAGTACTTCGCAGCCGTATTTTAATTTTTGAGGGATATATCTGAATGTTAAATCTGATTGGGCATATTCTTCTACTCAGAAAATAAGTTTCAGTTTTTTAGTTGTCAAATTAAAGTGGAAAAAAGCAATGTCTTTGGAAAAATATCTATTTCAATTCTTTTTTCGCTACAATTCGTGCTCAGTTTGTCAGTTTTTAAAATTTTTCAATCAAATTGTCAGGGATTGCTTTTCAGGGTATCCTCCAACGTTCAGAGTAATCAGAATTTGAAAATGATTCTTTAGAAAATATTATTAATTTTTTTCTGACGCCAGGCGTGAATTGAACAATTTAAATATAAATGATTTTAGCTTACGACAGCGCTTGAGTTTTCGAGTTTACTGTAGGATTCGGGGCTTACCGCTGAGTCACGATGTTTCAAGAAATAGTTTTTCCTTATAAGGCGATATTTTTCTTAGTAAATGAAAACTTAAGAAAACTAAGTTAAATCTAAAAAAAACTTTCTTTTTTTTGACATAAAAATCCAATTTACGCCCGGCGACAGAAAAAAATTAATATAACTTTTTAAGTAAAGGTTATCAAATTATGATTATTCTGTCAGTCAAAGGACAATCTGAAGTAAGATCTCTGAAAATGTAATTGAAAATTTTTGATAACTGACGTACTGAGCACGAGTTTAAAGGAAAAAAGAATTAACATTTATTTTTTCCAAAATAACCGTTTTTAATTTAATTTGAAAACTAGAAACGCTTCAACCTTTTTTTTATATTTTTACATAAGCGGAAAAAGATGCACTATGAAATTTAACATCCAGATACTTCCTTTGAAAATCAAAATTTAATTTTTTTCAAATCCTCAAGGCCACTTCGTTTTAGAGAGAGAAAATTTGATGTGCCCTTACAGCTTTCGGGTCATCAGTTATTCCTAAGTTAACATTCTTTACCAAATTTCTACATTTTAATAAATCAAATAAACGTTCTTGGTTCAAAATTTATATTTTTAAATGAAATCCACAGTTTTTGATTTAAAATTAAAATCTTTTTTGGTTGAAAAAAAACTTGATTAAAAATCCATCGTTTTGGTGTAAATTGTACTATTTTGTTTAAAATTCGATTTTTTGTTGTCGAAAATTAATTTTGTTAGTTGAAAATTGAACCATTATATTTTTAGTTGAAAATGTATCTTTTTCAGTTCAAAATGCCACTACATACTTGGTTCAACATTCAACTATTTTTTTGAAAATTTGTCTTTCAGTTCAATTCCACTGTTTTTGATTTAACACTGAAATCATTTTTTGTAGAAATATCAACTCTATTTTATTTGAAAATGAGATCTTTTTTCTGGAAATATTAAACTTACATTTTTCGTTGAAAATTCATCTGTTATTGTTCAAAATTCAACTTCTTGGTTAAAAGTTGAATTACTTTGTTAAAAATTCAAATTTATATGTTTGGTTGAACATTTTTATTTTGTCTTTAAAATTTGTTTTTCCTTTTTTTGAAAATTTATCTTCTTTGGTAGAAAATTAATCTTCTTGATTAAAAATTCAACTACTTAGTTCATAGTTTAACTATAAATTATTTATTTTTTGGTCAAAGATTCATCATTTTATGCGAAAACTTATCTCTATGGTTCAAAATTAATCTATTCAGTTCGAAATTCATGTCTTTTTTTTTAAATTGGTCTTTTTTAGTTGACAATGAATTTTTTCGATGAAAACTCATTTTTTTGTCGGCAAATTGGATTACTTTGAAGTTGAACTGCTGTGTTAAAAATTCATTGTTTGGTTGAAGATTCTTCATTTTAGTTGAAAATTCACTTCTTTTCTTGAAAACTTGACTACCTAGTTTGAAAACTCGTTTCTTCGTTAATTAATTTTTGTAATTGAAAATTTAACTTTTTTATTTTTGGTTAAAAAATAACTGTCTTTAGTTAAAAATGTAACCTTTTAGGTCATTTAAAATGACTAATTTCATCAGGGAGTCAAATTTACTCATTTGAACATTCATTTTTGTTTTGTTTTGCTGTTTAATACAGTTTTTAGATCATTTCTTTGAAACTAAGAAAACATTTTTTTTTCAAGATTCGAATTCATCTCATACATATATTATACATACCGTTAATGATTCGTCTTCCAGTAAGTTTTCAACAAAGCTATCTTGGAACCACTGGGGAAAGAGAGGAAACGTATAACATCTGATAACAAAGGAGCGATAGAATAAACTAAGAGGGTTCTCCAGCGTTGTGCTTCACTTTTAATTAAACTCCAGACACGTATAAGAGGAGCTTTTATGTTTTCCGTGAAAATTAATTATTTAAGTCGAGTTTATTTAGCATATCTCTTAGTGCTATATATATGACTGTCTATCTCATCTAACAATTTTGTGGATTTGAATCAGTATTAAAAATAATTCATCCAAAAATTATTTACTTTCAAGTTCAATTCTCAGCGCTTATTTTGAAACATTTTTGAAATTCGAGATACTCGAAACTTTCTTTAATTCAGAGTGCCCGTAGATCAGAGAAAACCTGGAAATCAGAAAAAAGTCAAGGGATTTTGAAACAAATCTTACAAAAGGCAAGGAATTACTGTAAGAAAAAGTTTGAATATCTGCCATGGATAATAAATGTAGAATGATGAAAATTTCAATTCGAAATTGTTTTACTCCGTTGATTAAAGAGTCTATGTTAAAAAGGTTACAAGATTAACATTCTGATATTTGAATATTAGTGGTCAAATTAAGTAAAACATTGATCAGGGAAAGGTTATTACATTTTTAAAATGAAGTTTGCGACCACCCTGTATATACTTGTTAGTAATTTATTTGCCTGATATTTCTATTTCTTTTTTTCATTTGTTTTCCCCTAGCGATTATATTTTTAGTTAAAAATTGTATTATTTCATTTCAAATTCAACAATTTTATTAAAAAGTCGTCGTTTATGTTTGAGAATTCATCTATTTTTTTTGAAAATTCGTTTTTTTTGGTAGAAAAATAATCTTCTTGGTTGAAATTTCCTCTTTTTTGGTTAAAAATGCCACTATTTGGTTGAAAAATAACTTTTTTGTTGAAGATTTTTCATTTTAGTTGAAAACTCATCTCTTAGGTGGAAAATTATACTATTTTGTTGAAAATATAATCAACGGTTTTTGGGTTGAAAATTGAACAAATTTGTTAAAAATTCATTTCCTTGGTTGCAGATTCAACATTTTAGTTAAAAAATCATCTTTTTGTTTGAAAATTTAACTATTTCGTTGAAAATTCATTTTTAGTTGAAAATTAATCTTTTTTAGTTAAATATTCAACTGTTTGTTTGAAAATTCATATATTGTATTAAAAATTCTCCTTTTTGATAGAAAATTAATCTTCATGTATAAAAATTCATCTTTTTCACAATTAAAATTAATCTTGAAGTTTCAACTATTATATTTTGCTTAATGAATTCATCTTTATGGTTGAAAACTAATCTCGTTGTTTGAAAGTTTAATTACTTTTGGATAAAAAACTAGTGAGCGAAAAGTCAAGGAATTTTGAAAATGCAGTTTTTTGGACACCCTGCGCCAATCAAAAACTCCGTAATCCATATAAAAAATCTTAAAAGCAAAGAAAACGTTAAGTGAAAAAGATCGAAACAATCCTTAATATAAAGTAAAGAAAGAGAATAATAAAGTACAGGTCTGGGCGCTTTAAATTAAAAATAGTGGGCAGATTCTATAAATTAGCATTTAATAAGACACTCGCCTTGATACTTCTGAACCTGCAATCAGCAATTTTCGTCCCGAGGATAATTTGCTATAAGATCAAAATCCAGATTGAATGGAGGTTCGTTTGTTGGTTGATGGCATATTATTAAACGGTTCGTGGGGATGGAAACTTCTATTTTCCGGCAGTGAGCGTACCGGAAAGTATCGAATGACATCTGTTAGTGAATGGACCAATCACTGCATGCTGTACATTCCGACGAGATGTGACAACTTGCAATTATTTTCCATTGTCATCTGGAATTCCGGACGCGAAATGCCGCCGCCTTGTCGCGACTGCTATCGCATTCTGTATAGGTATAATTCTTCCATCCACTCTGATATGAATTTATATGCGAAAAATCGACTGGAGACAGCAAATGTGTCGTTATTCAGCTTATATTTGAAGAATTTATTCTGCATTTGAAATCCTTTTCATCTTTTTGACATACTGAGAAATATGGTTAGCTGGGCTAACTATTTAGTTACTAAGATGTGATGACATTATTTCATTAGTTGATACTGCTTTTTTATTAGTTTGCACAACAGTGTAATTAGTTGCAGTGACTAATTATTGCCAGCGACTAAGAAAATATTTGTCCCAACTAATAAAATAGCAGTACCATATCTTACAAACTAAATAGTTGGTCCAGCTACCTATTTTTGCAGTGCAAGTCAAATTTTAAATCACAAAATTAATGGATTCAGAAATTATAAAATTTCAAAGAATTCATACTAAATAAATGGATTATACTCAAATATTCCATTTTTATAATAATTTGACGCTCGTTGTATGTTCCTTTTCCAAATGTTCCTTTTTTCCGTTAAATATTGTTCTTTGTTTACAAAATAAACACAGATTTTTATTTATAATATCAGCGTAAGCTTAACAAGCTAAGTCCGTCGTCATTGCCATTAGATTATTACATGCACAGGTAACGCCATCTATTTTTTCAGAGAATGCTTATTAAACTCATACATCCGCCGACACAAAAAAATTACTCCTTAACGCTTGCAAATTGTTCCTCTAGAAAGGTTGTTTTCTTCTCCTGTAAAATTTGGATAATTGGATTTAGCGTCGTTTATATTTCCCCGCTTGAATTGTTCAATACTTGTTAGAATCGTGTAATGACCACCGAACTGTTAAATGTCTCTTTAAATCTTTGTAGATATCCCTTTACATTTAAACCTTATGATAGCATAAACGGGATAAAGTCGCTCATGTAGGGTAAAGTTGCTCAGCAATTAATTCGCACCAAATAAATTGCAAAGTAAAATTTCACAGCTCTCTCTCTCTCTCTCTATAAATTAGGAGGTGAGCAACCAATACTAATTATTATGTAAGTTTAAACGATATCTATAGGCATGAACTAAGCTAAGGAATAAAAGAATTAATTATTGAAATATTATTGTAAGTGGAAAAATAATTATTACAGTTATTATTAAATCAATTCAGCAAATTATTTTTTTGAATAAATTTAAACAAATTAATTGATGCTTTAGAGAAATACAAAAAATGAAGAAAAAATATATATGTGGGGGACCTTTAATTCTCTAAAGTATCAATTTATTTAAAAAAAAAAAACAATTATTCTGAATTCAATAATTATTTACTGCAATAATTTATTGTCTACTCAAAATAAAATTCCTTTTATTAATTCACTAATGAATTGCATTTAGCATAGTTAGCTGTATTCTGTGATTTTCTAACTTCGGTTACCTTTAACATAAATGAATAACATGAATATGAAAAAATAACATGTATTATATGAAATATAGCAAAAAATGATATTTCTTAAAACAATGCGTATATTATATGCATAAAAATCAGTAAAAAAGTTGTAATTTAACCTAGAAAAATAAATATTATTATTAAGAATCTTTTTTTTTCTAATATAATATTTTCCAATTTAAAATGCTGATTCTGTTTGTTTTTTTTAATAACTGGTGTCAACTAACATGGTACAAACAAATTATATGATCTGAACAAATACCGCAATAATTTTCCTCTGCACTAGACAGCACGAGAAACATAGCCATCATATAAAAAATAATAAAAATCGCGTAATAATGTCATATTATCAGATGTGCGTTTCGCTTTGTGTATTTTCCAGCTCAACTAGTTATCCAACAATGAAAACACTATTTTCAAAATACGAACATCGAAAATGGCGGCTTTCGTAACCTGCGAAGCGGGGCGAAAAGGGGTATGCAGGTGAGCGATATTGTAATAAGAGGCTTGGACACTCTAGGGTTTGTAAAGTAGTTTCATACCCGCTTGGCAGGCAACGAAGCCGCCATTTTCGCTGTATGCCTTTATATCCGCTCTGCTGCTCACAATTTGCCACAATTTAGCAAGGGAATCCTATCAACTGCAGTTTACTCATAATGCAAATATACTGACCATTTTCCTCAAATATGGAACATTTTGGTGACAAGGATAATTATTATATTAAATTCCATAAGTTAGTCATTCATTTGAGAGATTAAGCTTTTAATTATATATCATAAAATCTTGCATCAATTACTCCATTCGAAGGATTGAATTTTAAAATGATTTTTTGCTTCAATGTACCAATTAAATTAAAAGTTTTAATTTTTAGTTAATAAAAATGTTATTACTATCCTACAGAAAATAATATCGATTCATGTAGATGCTTAGAATTTCCACTCTTTTACGTAATATAACTCCCCATCACGATTTTCCAAAATTGTTAAGAATACCTTACCTACCTTTCAACAAATATTGATTCACGCAAATTCTTAGAATTTTCAATAAGTCTAGGCGCCCTATGAAAAATGGTTCATTAATTGATACCTGAAATTTGACTTCGGATTTTATTAGTGCGAGCATGAAGAACAAAAGCCTATATGTTACAGTACAAATCCTAGAACCGATATGATGTGTGTACACAATAATTGTTTGAGATAGCGAAAACAGGTTTCTTGCGATGGGTTACCAATTTGTGAAGTCTGGTGTACACCTTCGCTGAAGTCACTGTTGTGAATTTACTTGAATTCTCATGAATTCACTGAAATCACTTAAGTTAGAGTATACACCGTCGACCGAATCATGAACACCTCGGTTATTTGTTTATTGCAACGAACCTATTTGTCTGACCGAAAAAAATTTTTTTTAATGTAGGTACATTCAAATTCGTTCATTTGTTTACCCGGAAAAAAGAACCATATGAAATTGCCTTTTTTTAAACTTGCAAGTATATTTGCAATAATCATGCATTGTTAACTTGAAGTTTACTTGTTCACATTGTGCAAGAAACAATTAAAATGGTTTCTGATACTGTATGAGGTAGTTATCTCTAAATATACAAAACCCAAAGTCAGCATTACTACTTCAAATAGTAAAAATAACTAATTTACATAGTAAGCAAAGAACTGTGAGTTTTACTTTTGCAAGTGAGTTAGATCTCCTTTTTCGCATTGCAATAAGCACTGCGCGAGATTGTCAGACTTACTATTTGAAATGGTAAGCAAACAAGTTCAGTGGCATAACTAGAAATGTGTAGGCCCCATCCGTAACATCTTTTAGGAGGTCCGTTTGAAAAAAAAGAAGGCCGATTTATAACTTGCTTATCAGTAAAACAACAGTATAGCCTAGTATAGTATTTTCGCTTCTCAATCTAGGTGAGCCCCCCCCCCCCCCGG
>CAKNWW010294346.1:0-10051 GCA_932074435.1 Andricus kollari | reverse complement strand
TTACTAATCGTTAGTGACCGACTTCTCTCTAATTGAATTAGTGGAATGTCACTATCAATTAGTGAAATTTCACTAATTCAGATTTAGAGAGTATGCATTTCATATATGTTTGTTGAAAAAGAAAAACTGTGATCCATAATAACCCCATATGAAGGAGATTTTTTTGCAATGTATTTTAAGAAGACTCTTAAAAACAGTTATTTGGGGCACAAAGAAAATCAAGTACATTTTATGATTTTTGGCAGAGCCGTTATCTGAAGAATTAGCCAATTTTGACCCCAGTTAACGGTAATTTTAAATTGCTAAAACTCCAAATGACTCGAAAATATTCTTATCTTTTCTTTCTGTTTCATATATTTTATTTTTATAATTAGTAAAATAAATTCCGAAAAAGAAAAAATTAGATTGTAATACAGTGAAAATGAATTTTAAGAAAATCGAAACATGGTCGTGATGGATATCAACTTATCAGTAATGGAGAAAGAAGCTTGATATGTAATAATATTTAGTCGTTAAATATTCGTTAAAGAGCGATCATTAGCATGGTTGCGTCACATTGACAGAAGAACGCTTCTGCGAGTTGTCCGCTCTGCTAGTGCATATAGTCACGAAGAGCTAGAAAAACCGAGTCAGAAACGAGTAAGGGCAACACGAGACGAGGCAAAATGAGACAAGACAAACCAAAGACAGGCCCGGGAGAACAAGACGGAACCGAGGAATGAACGAGGCGAAAGCGAGCCAATCCAGGTTTTCCTCGTCTCGGAGGGTATCACTAGTCTCCACGAGTTAGAACCTTTTCATTTGGCCTCTCCGAGGTGGAACCTTGTCATTTGGACACGTCGATATGGCTGCGGAAAAGATAAATGTGTTTTTAAGTGTTCGTAAAAATTATTAAGGCTTATAAAAGTTTGTACTGAATTTTATAAACATTTGTACACGGAGCTGCACACGAACCTGTACAGGTAATCTTGACGGTACTTGTGCAGGAAGCTGGCCAAGGAAACTGTACATGATCCTACAAAGGAACCTGCATTCAAGATAATCTTCGAAAGGTCCTGTACAGGTTCCTTTACAGAGTGAATTAAGGTGTAAGTATATTCTTGGATAAATTATTTTTTGTATTTATATCAATTTCTTGGAATCTTTGTAATTTATTAAGTTGGAAATTTTTTCCTTGGAAAGAAAAAAAATTACCAAAATAATATTTTTTACAGATTTCAATAAATTTTATTGCAATATGAGATACTCTGTTTTAAAAGAATATTGTAAGTAATTATAGTGGTTCTAGTGAATAAGTGATCTTCTTTTGTAGTTAGAAATGAATGATAATACTCGCTAGTCTAGTAGTAGCGCACGCGGTTTCAGCTTATGCGGTTAGGGTTAGGGTTCGATACCCGGTGCTTGTGAATTTTCTGCAAATTCGTTTTTCTAGCGTTTAAGGTGAATAGAAGTAAACTTTGGGAAGCCCTGAAATAGTATGAAATCAATGGATGGCTCCTCCAAGCAATAAAAGCAATATATGCAGGTAGCAAAGCTATTTATCATATTCATGGAAAAGTTTTTAAGAATGGCCTTCCTCGACGAAGAAGGTGTGGTTCTTGGGACACTAAGGGTGCGTAGGTTAGCGTTCGCAGATGATAAGGTTGTTATGGCAGGGTCAATTGAACACTTACAAAGAATGTTGAGCCGACTGAATACTAGCATAATAAACATGGTCCTCAAAATTAATGTAAACAAAAAATAAATTATGTTTTTTGAAGAAAATGGTGAGAAAACAATATGCGACATTCTCCTAAATGATAAGAGAATATAATAAGTTGATAAGTACGTATATCTTGGTAGCCTATTCACTAATGACGGAAAGATAGATGGAGAGATAGGTATACCTATCTCTCGCCTATAGGCGTATTTACGAGGGTAGGAAAGTTATGGCTTGAGCAGGATCCATTGTCAGAAGTAAAAATATATCAGATTAAGCTAAAACGGCGATATGTAATTCTAGAAGAGAAGAAAATATTGTTTATTTATTTATTATTAACTGCTTATATATTGTTTATTATACACTGTATAACATGTATTCAATTATTATTTATTTACCTCTCATTGTATGTCTAGATAGTAGCTGGCTAGCCGCTGGGAAGAATTTCTAACCGTTCTCTTTACAAAAGTGTTACAGTGCTGGCCAGTCCCAGACTTGACCGTCTGATTTGCGCCAGATTAGAGTCTAGACGGTCTAGTCTGGGGCTGCCCAGCGCCAGATGATTTTGCCACCAGGGCCCGTGTAGTAAAATCTTCTGACAGTCTGACGTCGAAACTTGCCCAGATCTGGAATTGTCTAGACCGTCTAATCTTGACAGTCCAATCCGGCGCAGGGCTGACACTGGTCAGCCTGCTGTAACATAAAAAATTGTAAGTTTCAATCATTCAAATTTTTTTCACTATTATCGAGAAAATTTTCAGGGTTATGAGAAATTTCGGAAAATTTTCCCTCTTTTGTGACGTTATACCTTCGTAAATTTCAGAATATTGCTAAGAGTGTACTATGCAGAATATACAGTTACAGACTTAAGAAATATCAGACATTTTATATTTTGAATTTCTTCTTCGATATACTGTTACTGTTATTGAGTAAAGTAAGAAGTAAAATAAATAAAAAAAATCAGCTAAAAAATCATAATTTCATAAATTTTTAAACTTTAATTCTGAAAAGTATCATATTTCTACATTTTTTAACCGTATATTTTGTAATGATACACATGATTTTAGCTACTTAAGGACATAAAACTAAGAATGCTTAAAGAAGAAATTGATATTTTAAACAATTTATTTTATATTATGTAAAATAAATTTTGTTATATGATGGAATAATTTAGCTAGCACAAAACTTACAGGATATCTCCCCTGTATTACTATGAATCTGAAAAAATCAATAAAAAATCATATATGGCATTTTCCAGATAATTCACTTTTTAGTTTTTCGGAAAATGTACGCTTTTTTTATTATTTTTATTTTTCAAGCTTTTTCCAGGAGCTTGAAAGAGTGGCGATTGCCCTGCAAGTTGCCGCAAATAGAATAAAATGATCTCAATTTGTTTCGAATATACAACTTTTTCCAGAAAATTTTCGTTAATATTTATTCATTTTTCTCAGAAATAAAGTATTTAAACCACATTTTTTATTTACCAATTTCAAAAACAGATCAAGAATGCACTGAGCCATTGTTTATTGAGATTAGATAAAAATTAGATATATTATAAAGGGGTTTACAAAAAAGCATCAAATGCCATAAAGAACTATTGTTAGAAATATAATTTTGGCTAAGAACTAATATTTTCTAAAATATATATTGCTGCCTCTTCTAAAATGCACTGAAATCGATTGCCGTTATACTTTTTATGCTTTTATGAACCGATTTTCAGTTTGAGGTTATATCAATGTGACTAACACAATGTGACGTAACGTGACGCAGTTATCCAGCTAGGCCGTTAGCGTACAGCGCTTTATCGTTATGCTGCTTTTTGTCAGGCATAAGTAACCAAGGACGTCCTCCTCTTTCGGCCCTGCGGCTCTTCTCATCTGAAACCGCGGCGCGGCATCACTTCTCTGAAGACGCAAATCGAGGTTCATGAAATCCAAGTTCGAATGTATATATTATTTGCCTTATGTGTCGATTCTATAAAATTCAACTCAACCTAATTTGATAATTCGGTTACAACAAATTTGACTCAATCTAGATTTGAGTCGGTTCGTAAAATTCGACTCATGAATCATCCGCTAAGTCGATTTAGATTTTTTCAAATGAATTCTCAGCTTAGTCAGTCTCTAAAACTTCGACTCATGAGTCACGTTCAAATGTCGGTTCTGACTAGTTTTATGATGCAAGTGCAGTTCGATAATAAAATTTATGATAGAATCGCTCTTATGCAATAAATATCATTTTGAATATTTGTAAACTTAATGAGTCCTGGCGCCTGCACGGCACAGGAGGAAAAATTGCAGAAAAAAAGTACCCTTTCAATGGCAATAGTAACTTTAGAAGTAAGCCAAATCTCGTCAACAGATGAGAGTCAATTCAGTAGGGCTGGCAATTACGATAATTTTCCGGAAATTTTTTACACCTTGAAAAATAAGAGAGAATGCCAGGAATTCGTGAGCAGGTCCGAGAAATCTGTGGCGGAGTGGATAGACTGCCGACACTGGCGTAAATTTTCTCTGATTGTACCGGTAAAAAAACATATCTCCAGCATGCCGAAGGGACTGTCAAGTATTTTAGAATAAGGCTATGTGACTTAAGAATTATTTTGTCATTTTTTTGCTTATTGCGCTTAGGATGAAATGCTTCATGTATATATCAGACTTTAAAGTCGACTTTGGACTCAGGAATTATGATTAACGACTAATGGGAGCGGGAAGGCACCCATGAAAGTGATTACAGAAATAATGTTAGTGAAACCCCTGCCCTTTTCCAATGTCACGTGGGGGTCGGTAAGACACCCCTGTGACTGGACAGAGACATAATGTTGGTCAAAACCCCACCCTTTTCCTAACATCACCTGGGGGGTGGGGAGGCACCCCTGTAACTAGTCACATAAATAATGTTAGCCAGACCCCTACCCTTTTCCTACGTCACGTGAGTGACTGGTCATAGAAGTAGTGTTGGTTAAACCCCTATTCCTTTTCAAAGTCTCATAGGGGCGGTATGGCATCCCTGTGACTGGTCACAGAAGCAGTGTTGTTTAAACTCCTTTCCAACATTTTGTGAGGTGGAGGGGGGGGGGGCGGGAAGCACCCGTGTGTTAGTTTTATGATTTTATGATTCGAATGAGAGCACCTTGACTAAAATATTATGTATATCCAACATGCGTCTAAGCAAAGAAAAAAAACTTGATAATTAAGACTACTTATGATTGGAACTTACTTTCTGCCGATCTCAAATTTCAGTTTAAGAATAAGAAAATAAGACAACAATCAAGTAATAAATTTTGTGATGATACTTGCATCGAAGACTAATTATAACAGATTGTGCACAATTTCTCTGGGCTGTCTGTATTTTTGTTCTGCCTGAGTCTAAAATACACAAAGTATGTATTAAAAATATTAGCAATTTTAGGCTAGAATAAGATTTGAAGTACTTTTATATACATCTCAAAGCTGAAAGTCAACTTTATATTGCAATATAAAATTTGAATTGCATTAGAAAATTCTATTTATCTTTCAATAGGAAATTTCAAATAATTAAAGTCTTACTCCTCTTTCTTTTTTATGTTAGTCTACCGATTCTCAAGTTAGTGTTTTGTGATGACTCGCCATAAATCTCATTTTCTTCCATTCGTAAAAGAGGTGCCGGAATTGATCATCGATTTTCTTTATCAAGGTTTACTTTTATCTTTGTAGGTTTCATCTTTTTACGTTGTGACTCTTCTTGTGCTTTTTCTTCACGCAGTTGCTCGACATCGGTAGTATAAGCATAATCTTGTTTTTCTCACAACTTTACTTTTTTTGGCGCTTCTGCGTATGTATCTATACAGAAAATAATATACATTATATCTATACCCAAGTGCGAAGTTAGATACGGCCCAGTACTGGCCCAGTATCGGCAAAAATATTGCCGAAGATCGATTGCCAATATCGTGCCATTGCTGGAATGATAACTCCGGTATGCACTTGGCGGCCAGTTCTGGCCCAGACTCTGGCCGCCATCACTTATGCGTTACGGGCTGCCATTATCGGCTCAGCAATGGATACTGATATCGGCCCGATCTCGGTTGCCAATATCGTGCCATTGCTGGAATGATAACTCCGGCATACACTCGGCGGGCAATTCTGGCCCAAACTCTGGCCGCCATCACCAAAGTTAATTTAAAAAATAATAAAAAATCATTGAGTTGTTTTTAGGACGCATCTATATACAACTACATATCATCCTGGTGTAGAGTGAATGTATATTACGTTTTTAAATATAATATTACAAATAAAATTTCTAACGCTACGGGGTATCGAACCTACATCTATATCTAAATCTATCGCCTAGCAGTCGGGAGTCTTAACCATTGCGCTAAACCTACGAGTTAAAACTCGATGAAAAAGCCATCTTCATAAGCTACAGCTCAAAAAAGTTAAAACACCAAATTTTAAACTCTCTTTTTCTAATTAAATATTTATTATTATACGACGTTATGTAAATGTAATATATACGAACTGTTGACAGAAATATCAATAAAATAATTTTTAAATCAATAATTTATATCGATTACAATTTTTCTTCGTGTAATATTTAGTTTTTTCGCGTTTCAGACTACTTTGCAACTTTCTACAATGACAGGAAATGTAATTTTTTAGGAACATTTGAAATTTTTAACGACGGAACTTAGAAATTTGATTGTGAACTTTGAAAATTTTTTATCAACAAATTTTTTTTAACTTTCGTGTAACATGAAACATGTTTTTAAATGTATTTAAAATTTTTTTTAAATATTTGTACTCTTGGCATAGTACTGCGCCGATCGTGGAACGAGCCGTTAGCCAGTACTGGGAGAATGGCCGATTATCTATACTGGTGACCAGTACTGGGCCAGTACTACGCCGGTGATGAACTCCGGCGGAGTGTGGAAATTTCCACCCGTAGTAAAAGTAACTCTAGGCCCAGAGATGCGCCTTTGCTGGGCCAGAATGTGGCTTTTCCTATTGAAACATGTTTAGCCAAAGTAAAGACGAAGTTTGCAATAGCAGTGGGCCGAGTCTGGGCCGAACTCTGGCTCTTCCTCTTAAAACATGGCTTGCCGTTGTAAAAGTAACACTTGGTCCAGTAATGCGCCATCACTGGGCCTGACTCCGGCTTTTCCTATTAAAATATGTTTTGCCAGAGTAAAGACGAAGTTTGGAACAGTAATGCGCCGCATCTGGGCCGATCTCTGGCTTTTCCTCATAAAACATGCTTTGCCGTGATAAAAGTGATACTTGGTCCAGTAATGTGCCATCACTGGGCCAAGCATCGGCGGTAGATCGACAAAGTTGGATAGCCAATATAGGCAGCCAGTACGGGCACAACACTGGGCCGATTAAAATGCCGATATTGGCCCAATAGCATTAGCCGATCTTTGGCTGCCGAAATTGGACCAATCCTGGGCCGCGTGTTCAGATCCAGCAATTCGCATTTGGGTCGTTATAAAATATTCAGATTCATTCAAAAAATCTAGAATTAGTGACACAACTATTCAGCATTGTTTTTCAGTTGAACTTTATAAGTTAAAAAATGTATTGAATTTGTTATAAACAAACAACTGGATGAAAATTATTTCTTGGATATTATCAAGGTTTGGACACTTAATTTCAACTAAATTTTTACAATGTATAGAGCAAAGTTGTTTCCAAGAAGAAAAAACGATTGTTAGTTTATAAGATAACATAATACGGCGACAAAACTTTATTTATAAAATTGTTGATAACAATAATAATTGTTCATAATTTCACAAGAGTTCTAACAACGCTTTAAATTTAGTTACTTACAGTTAATTAGGTTGAAAAAATTAACTCTTTATCTCAAAGCATAGTCAAAAAGCTAATTATAATAAATTATTAAACTTGATAAATAAATTATTATATTTAATTAATTATTAAACCATAATTACAAGGTAATTTATGGTGGTTTTCATAAAAAATGGTATTAATTTACTTATAAATAGCTGAAACGGATAGTTGGTTATAAAATTTGTTTACTACATAACAAATTATGCATTAATTTTTATTAATCCAGCTCACAAACCCTTTTTGTCTGTACATTGTAAAAATTTAGTTGAAATTAAGTGATCAAACATTGCTAATCCATACGAAATCATTTTCATCTACTTATTTGTTCATAACAAATTCTATAAATTTTGAAACTTCTACAGTTCTGCTGAAAAATATTTCTAAATAGTTGTGTCATTGATTCGATATCTTTTTGAATGAATCTGAATATTTTATATCGAACGGCAATCTTCAAAAGTCAAACATTTGTGTTGTCATTTTTATAACGGATTACAAAACAATTAATCAGATGAACAAGCTGAATCCAGAATTTTATTAATTTTCTGTTATAAAAAAATTTCAAATCGGATGAAAATTTTGGCTTGGCAATTAATTTGCCCATAGACACTTTTGTTTGCCCTGCTGAGCTGCGCCGCTCCATAGAAGACGTGACGTTTGAATTTTTCCCTCGGAAACCAGTGGCTAACCAACTCCAATAATGCCAGATTTAGACCACAATAGACCACCCTTCTACCTCCCTCTAGAGATGATACTTCATGATACTTCATTTTTTTACAGTTTTCCAAAAACTCAAAAACCCACATCTCCATTTTTTTAAGTTTTCGGAAAAGATTTGGTGGGATTTTTTTCATTACCAAGCAATCATATATGCTGAATTAAAATAAAATCCCATTCCGAGACGAAAGTTCCCGTGATGAGATGGCGCGGAATCCACAGATGGAATTTATGAGTAGCTTTAATTGCGCCCAATATCGAAGATTAATTTTGATGCACATTTTGTTATAGGCAAAGAAAATGTATTATTGCTGATTTTGTGACGTAAAAACATCATCTTTAAATGAGCATTTACAACATCAGAAGTTTCATAGAAATATAACTAGAAATTTTCATTGTGGTTACAAGCAATGTAAGCAATTTTTTAAGGTTGAATCGTATTTAATGACTCATCCCGAGTCGAAATTTAAAGTAGACCTCGGATAAATCCGAATCGTATCGCTTTGGTACTGCGCTTGCGTCACATCTAGAGAAAACGATGAATTTTGAACAAAATACATCAGATTTAAACCAAGTGTTTGAAAAAGATGATGGTTGGAACTGGAGGTTGAAGGTTTCTTCAGTTGAACGAGTACGTTGAAATCCTCGAAGAATCGCCTGTGTAGCCTATATGGGAAATCCGCCACTGATATCCCGGGTAAAAAAATTTTGGCATGGGATTGATCTAGGAAAACATCTGGGAAATCATATGGGAGTGATCTCTCAGATAGTATAGTAAAAGTATGGCATATGAGACGATCCCATACTTCATGTATATTTGACTGAAGTATAGTGGATGTATATTTCAAATATAGCTAAAGTATAACAATGTATGGTTGAAGTATAGGGAAAGTATTTTTAAAGTATATCTGAGAACTATAGCTTCAGTATATCTGAAGTATAGATAAAGTATAGCTGATGTTCAGTCAAAGTATGGCTGAAGTATATCTCTAAGTATAGCTTAAGTATGTAGATTATGTCTAAAGTATAGGAAAAGTATGCCTGTAGTAGTTATAGCCGTATTATTACTGATGAGAGATACTCGGTTATCTGAAATACATGAAAATAGAGACTTAGAATCATGATTTTCACAATATAAAATAATATTGTTTGTAAATTCTCAAATAAGTAAAATGTTAATTATAACATAAATTGTTTAACTTTATACTATACGAAATTTAATACTAAACATTTCACTTAAGTAACCATTTTATTAAACCTTTTTATGCTATTAATATTATGTTTATAAATCAAAGATTCTGGATCTCTTACCAATATATATGACATAAGAATCATATCAGTTTTCTATTGTATATCCTCACGAACAATATTCAAAAAATATTTGACTCACAAAATCAGTTTAATCGTGAACTTTTCAAATTTTTGTTTGAGCTGTCATTTATGATACATTATGTTTTATCCCGTTGCTAGGGTATCTTGAAGATCAATTGAGTGCAATTCTATTTCCGATACATCTACCATACCTGAGTATGAATGAAGTATAATCTGTACTTCAATTATACTTGAGTATAGATGAAGTATAGCCTATACTTTATATAGACTTAAGTATAGATGAAGTATATCCCATACTTCAGCTATACTTCATCTATACTTCAGCTGTACGTCAGCCATACTTCAGCTATACTTTAGGTATACTTTATCTGTACTATTTCAATATACTTGAAGTATGGGATCGTCTCATTTACCATACATTTTTTATACTTTGTGAAGTCAATGATTGATCACTCCCATACTTACGATTTTTACCATA
>CAKNWW010294345.1:0-10534 GCA_932074435.1 Andricus kollari | reverse complement strand
TTGAGATGGTTTGGGCATGTTGAGAGAATGAAAGATGAACGATTGATGAAACAAGAATATCAAGGTAAAGTAGATTGCAGCGTACCCAGATGCACCGAGGAAATTATGGTTAGAATATGTGTATGAGACCCTCATTAGCAGAAACATAAGAAGCTATCGAATCACAAGAGCCTGCGGGAGAAAATGTATAGACGTGAAGGAAACTAAAGATGTATGCCATGGCAGAAAAGTGTGGCTACAAATAGTTTATAAGAAATACATGATGAAGAAGATCAATCTAAAAATCTATCCCCCCCGATAACCGCCTCTTACAACACCCTAACCTTGAAAGGGCTTAGTGGAATAATAATAATAACAAAAATGTTGACTTATTTTTTGGTCCGATTTTTTGTATTCTTATGGATAAGTGAACGATTAATGTGAGTATATATCTTTTCACTAAAATTTTTTCACCCGTTTGCAAGAAAAGTGACTTTTTTCTTCACAATGATTTTTTTCCCAGAATATTTTGTCAGAAACTTTTTCTTGGAAAGTTGCCCTCATAGACTGCGCAAAATATATTTCTTTCATTGAAGTCGGTTTAGCCGTTTTTCAGTTAAATCACTTTTTCCCATCCATAGATCCTACCAAGATGCGCTGTAAAGATGAAGACATTTCTGATTTTTAAAGTGGGTTGCCCACTATTTCTGATAAGATAAAAGGCTACCTTGGTAAATTAGTTAGGGGGAGACTCAATATTTATTTTGGCGTTGCTCGCATCCTGAATCTCCATGGGCTAGAAATCGACCCAAAATATGGACCTTCAAAAAAGGTTGCCAAGGTCTGTTGTTAGTGTGGGGGCTGAAATCCCTATTGCTATTGATATAACTTTTTGAGTACTATATTTTGAGAATTTTCTGATCCTTGATCTCGATGGGCTGGAAAACGACCCGAAAATCGTACCGGAAGTAACTTTTTTTGGCATCCGGACAGAATGAGGTCAGGCAATCGCACCGATCCTGCTTCAGCTCACTCTATTCTATTATTCGAAGTTATTGTGGCCTAAATATGGAGGGCCTGAAATTTAAGCGATCAAATGCACCCAGATGATATTTATTATGTACGTAAATTTTAGTATGCTGATGCACAGTACGATAAGCTTTGTAACGGAGAAATTTTACTACCTGCGGATATCCAGAAAAAACTGAAATGCCGATACACCGATCGTGGCATTTCTTTTCTCAAAATAGCACCCTTTAAAGAAGAAGAAGTCTATGTGGATCCTAAAATAGTTATATACCATGACGTAATTTACGAAGAGGAAATAGAGGATATCAAAATACATTCAAAGCCTAGGGTTCGTGAATCTTTGACATTTTTTCTCAATATTTATTTGCTAAAAGAAAACAAAGTATCTTAGGGAAGTTTATTCAGTATAACATTTTTCAATTATTGAAAATTATCATACATTAAATTATATACTATGGCACATCCGAAGATTTCAGATTTTTAACACACTGTATGAGAATAAGCATATTCTCTTTTCTACAGTTACAAAGTGCACTAACTCACGAGCCGGAAACTGGTGAATTGGTAATTTCTGAATATAGAGTAGCCAAAAGTACCTTTCTTGGAGATGAAGAAAATAAACACGTCAAGCTTTTGAGTCGTCGAGTGGAGCATATGACAGGTTTGACGGTTGACACAGCCGAGGAACTGCAAATTACTTACTACAGCATCGGAGGCTATTATACACCACATATTGATTTCGCAGCAGTAAGTAAACTAAAAATAAACTAGTTTAGGTCAAAATGATAGTTTATTGATAAAATAATAATTTCCTAAATTTTCAGAAAGATATCGTTAGCCCTTTTAGTGATAGTGTTGGAAACCGTCTCGCCACAATTCTGTTTTATGTAAGTAAATAACTTTTTTACGAGGCAGCGAAATAGATTGTTTTTCAAAACGATAGAATGTTTTTCATGAAAATTTCTCCAATAGGTGCCCACTTAATTCTGAGCACAAAAAAGCTGGTTACTTACATTTTCAAATTCAATACTTCAAAACCGAAAAATTTATAATTTAAGTATTTAGAAAAGAATCTCCACTTTAACGGAAAGGATTTTTAGAAGGATTAAAAGATTTTGAAAAGATTCGGAATAGTTCAAATTGGATTAGGGTTAGAGGTTTGCAGTGATTTGCTTAAATTTTCAACGGAATTTCGGACACGCTTGGAACATTTGATTTTTCGAGTAAATCAAATTTCGAAGATTCGACTTGACTTTTAGCTCCAATTTTTTCGCCCAAAAATTAGTAATTTTGATTTAGATTTTTTCTATTTCGAAAAATCTGATGTTCAAAATTAGTCCAAATTTGTATTAAAAATTCGGACAAACGACTGTACACATCTAATCGGAATAAATTTCTTTCTAGAAGTTTCGACAGGGTAATGAGGCTTTAATTGAAAATTATATAATTTTGAACAATTAAAATGCTAAGCCAGACAGTACTTAAAGGTCCAATTATTTTTTGTACAACTGGAAACACTATTATTAGGTCTACAAATTAATTCTCGGTCTTTTTCGTACCGATTGGTCTATAATGCATGAAAAAATACATACAAATTCAAACAACAAAGCGATCTCCTTCACTGTCGACACATTATGCCATTTTTCTGACAATTGTCGAATCGCAGATCCAAAGTTTTTTGTATTGTCCAGGGCGCTCATCATATTGAAGGTTAAAATTTCCTTCTCGAAATCGCTGGAACCACTTTTTGCATGTGCTGTACGATACAGCGTTTTGACCAAGAGCGAGACAAATCATTTCTTTTACTTCAGCTTCTTTTCAAACAACATCGGGTCTACACTGATATTTTGGGTTGTGTACGTAGTAGGATGCAGTTTGATTGTTCGATTTAAATCTGAAAGATGGCGCTAAAGCATATACGTGTTGTGGAAGAGTAATTAAAATTCAAATTGCATTTATGGTTGGTAGAAGTTGGGGGCCGAGAATTAATTTGTAGACCTAATAATATGAACTTGCTTAGTTCTCGAAATTTTAATTTTAGGATCTATTTGATTTTACACCCAGTGAATTTATAATCGTACAATAAAAGGATCTGGTTTTTGAACTGCACATTTTCGAACGATTGTAATTCTAAAGCAAAGAATTTATCATGTTTCTATCAAAAATTATTATTCAAAACTTTCAAGTCAAAGTTCTTCTCGAATGGTTAACCACAAGCATTTTAACGTATAATTGAAATCACGAATACCCAGAATTATAAAATTTTTCAAAAGAATTCAAGGAACTCACAAGAATACAATGAATTTAGAAGAATTCTGAAGAATTCAATGAATTAAAAAAATTCAAATCATTTTTAAGAAATTAAGAGGATTCGTTTTCGTAGAAATTTAAATAAAATTGAAGTCAGTCTAGAACAATTGCAGTTCAATCAAAAGATTTTTTGTTGAATTAAAAAAATGCATGCTTGATGCAAAAGAATTCCAACGAATTCAAGAGAAATCAACTAAATTCAGAAACACATGAATTCATTACTGATTATTCCCAGCGAACGCATTTTATTACAAATGCTTTTCTGCAATTATGTAATATATACTAAATCCCGATGTGTCAGATTAATGAATTGAGAAAACGCACTTACTTAATGAAGGTTGAAAATTTGAAACTTTTTCTCTAAATTTTGTATGTAGAATCTAAAGAGTACAAAAGTTTCTAATAAAAGACGCTCTATAAAAAAAATCTACTTTGCATGTAATAATTGAAATACATGCACTGAAAATATATATTCTAAAATTTAGAAGGTTCCACTTATTTTAAGTGTTAATCCCTCTAAAATAGGTGTCAAGTATATATTCTAGATATTAGAGGGGATCCCTTTTGCTATCATGGACAAGTGTCGTATTCTATCTTTGAGTATATTATATTTTAACTTTAAGAATACTGTATTCTAACTTTAAGAATCTATATTCTAACTTTAAGAATCTGTATTTTAACATTGAGAATACTGTATTCTAACTTTAAGAATCTATATTCTGACTTTAAGAATATAGTATTCTAACTTTCAGAATATTTTATTGTAACTTTAAGACTCTATATTCTAACTTTAAGAATCTATATTCTAACTTTGAGAATACTGTATTCTCACTTGAAGAATCTATATTCTAACTTTGAAAATCTATATTCTGACTTTAAGAATATTGTATTCTAACTTTAAGAATTTATATTCTAACTTTAAGAATCTATATTTTAACTTTGAGAATACTGTATTCTCACTTTAAGAATCTATATTCTAACTTTAATAATCTATATTCTGACTTTAAGAATGTTGTATTCTAACTTTAAGGATACTGTATTCTAACTTGTGGGGATTATTAAAATCAAATAAACTTAATTATATAATATTTAAACGCAATATATTTACATTTAATAATTAAATTTTCAATGAAAATAAAATAATTTTATATATAATATATACTAGGGTGACCAGAAAAAAACACTTTTGGTTTTCTTAGGAGTGAAAGGCAAATAACGGTAGTTCATAAGATTGTAGAAGCCAAGTTTTTAAAATAAATTTTAAACAATATTTAGAGGTGCCCCATCGCCTTTGAAGTTCTTATGTAATTAACATGGGCAAATCCAACTTTTTTTTCATTTAAGATTTTAACCACGAAGTTATCCACTTTTATATTTGAACTTATAATATGTTGTTCTTCAGGTCCTCAGAATCCACATAAAAGCATTTTTTCAATGAAAATTTCACAAAAAATAATAATTACGGTTGCTTGAAAAGTGCCATTTTCACTGTTTTCTACTGTTTTCAAAGCCTAATAACGACATAATAATATATATCTTACACTGAAATTTTAAGAATATTTTCCTCGAAGGTTGAAGATCACGTTTTCTGAAAAATCAGATTAGGAAATATATAAATAAGCCTGCAATACTGAAATCAAATCTAAGCACATTTTTTAAATTTAACAGTTTTCGGGGCGGAGCGCTTATCAGTCAATTATTCCTAATTAGCAAATTTGTTCATTGGTTTATATTTTTAGTGTAGATTCTTAAAAGTATTCTCGTATATTTCTTACCAATAGATATCCATTTTGAAGCCTGAGTACTGTCCACTCCTAACAACAGGGGAGAAGCGGGTAATGTGGCGCGCATAACATATATCAATCGGTAGACAGAAAAATATATTCGATAATGTAATGGAAAAATATGTAACACGTAGATCAATATCTGCGAGCTTTGCTTTGTTCATATGAAAAATTGAATCTCCATAAATTAAATTACTTAATTATTAAGACTTCCAAGAAAGTCCACGTGCGTCAAATTACCCTACCAGTCGGGTAATGCGGCGCGCAATATTAATTTTATCTGTGTGGAAATTAAAAATAATTTTCTTACAATCGAACGGACAATTTCTGTAAAATCAGAGATCTATACTCATTTGCAGTTGAAAAAAATCAGTTTGAGGTTGTATTTTTGGAGTTATTACCATCCAGAGCTGTGAACATACAAGATTCAACATTTTGACATTTTACCCTTAAAATGGCCGTCCGCGCCACATTTCCCGCTTGTGCATGGACCTGATACAAGACTTTTATGTGCACATATTAACTAACTTTACCTATTTGTGACACATCAAATCCTTTTAAATAGTCAGAAGATCAATATTACTATTCGATATTGATTTCATAATTGCATATACAGAACCAAACCTCACTCGTTAATAATAAGTAGATTTTTTAAAAATCCACCGCGCCGCTTTACCCGCTTTTCCCCTATTCATGGACAAAATGTTACTCTTCAGTATCTTCCTTATCAGCGTCATTAGACTGATTGGAAACTTGATTCGTTGAGGCCTCGAAGCCTCCGCATACTATTTATTTTTTCACCTAGGAGACAAGTGAAAATTGGTGTGTTTTTGAATTTTGCAAACGCTTCCCCCATAATTTTGTTAATTTTTGTGAAAAAATGTGGTACATTTTTCTTATTAGAAAAAAAATTGATTAGAGGTCCCGATTGATCGTTTTAGGTCGGAAAATGAATTTGCTTAATTTTCGATTTACAAAAAATACAAATTAAAGGCTAAACAAATTTTTTTACCCCAAGGAAATATATATTTTTTTTTAGAAATAACCTCTAAAAGTTAAAAAAAAATTTTGAAGTTATCATCGGGCTTAGAATATGAAAATTTGTAATCTTATTACTATAAATGGTCTGAATTGGCACACATTTTTTATAGTGTAAAGATTTCTCTGCAACTTACAATTTTATTTTTACCTATAATTTACCTGAAAAATATGTAAGCTAGTTAATTAGTGTCGAATACGGTGAAATTTTGCGTTTTTCTCAGTTTTGATTACCGATTTCAATGAATTTTTAATTACTGAAAACAAGACTTGATATAAATAATAATAAAAGGTGTGCTTTGGATAATAGGGTAAAATTACATACATTAGATATGAAAATGAAAAAAAAAATTATTTCTACAATTAAAGACAGAATTGATAACAATTTTTTGCATTGAAATCGCTTCCTTATTTTACCTGTCACTTCAAAACATACCTCCCATAGCTCCTAAAATTTTAACTTTATTTTTCAAAAATATTTTCCCACAAAATCTTACCCATTTTCTACTACTATTTTCCTAACTTTCAAAAAAATCGCTCATATAGACTATAACTCTAAAAAAAAGTTCCTTCAACTCCTCTCAAGTGTGAATCTTGATCAACTCTCTCACTTCATCCATATTTTCTCGAAGCGCTATTAAGCACAACGAAGCACAAAAAAACAAAAACTAACACAAAAACTGAATTTATATTACTATCACTTTCCTCGGATAACCACAGATGACGGATTTTAAGTGAGGCGTCGCGTCGGATAACAGGGTACTGACTGTGGCCAAATTTTCCACCACTTTGAGTAATTTCGACGCACCTTCAAGTTCAGGACTTAGAGGACATTCTTACATTAAGAATATCGACTTTTTTCAAGATGAGAGTAGGAGATATTCTTAAAATCTAAGAATATTTCTTAAGTGGGAAGATTGAGAATATTTCCCTCTTAAATTAATAATACTTTTTTTTTTGTGTGATGCGCCTTGGTAGATGGCAACACGCCAGGAACGGTGACACATCTTGGTGCAATAGCAAATGAAAATGGCTTGGAGATTATCTTTGTTCCGTGTTCCAAAGTGCTTTACCATGTTGGTGATTTTCCACATCATCAAAGACGCTATTTGTTTTTGTTATTGTATAAAATATTTAGCTTTTTAAACCCTCCACTCTCAAAATAAATGTACTATTAAGGAAAACAATTGAAATCTACGTTATTAGTTAGACATAAATGTAGTTGTCATTTAAATCAATCTAATAATTACGTAGCTTTCAATTAATTCTCCATTTTGCAACGCTTATGAGGCACTTTTGAATCAAAATTTGACACGTTGGGATTTAGTGAGTATTTAAAACTTCGTGAAGCATCATAAACCCGAATTTACAACTAATTTTACCGAAAGGCTTTATACATATCCTGCAAACTCAGTTTATTCGATATTCAAGGCTTGAAATGTTACCTTTTTTTAGTTTAAAACTATTCGCATGTTTTAACAGCCATTTAATCAATATCAAAACGAAGTGTGATAACAAGTGAGATCAGAAGTTTTAGATACGTTTTCTTACTAAAAATAATAAATATTTTTAGAAATCCTTCGACAGAAAATAAATTCACTGTCATTTCACAGTCGACTGACTACCCGCATAGCAGGTAACGTTCCGGGAACGTTCCTGGAACATTCAGTGGGAACCTTCAGAATATTCCAGAGGAAAGTTCCCGGAACGTGTAACATGTCTGCCACTTGAGAACGTTCTAGTCACTTAAAGTTTACGTGAAAATGATTAATAATAATAACAATAGCGGTAATTTCTGTTGGGAAAGTTCCCAAGCAGCGGACATTTGACACATTCCGGAAATGTTCCGAAAGTTCCCACGGAACGTTCCATGCTATTAAGGCATGTACATGCTCGAAAGCGCAGACGCACACGCCGTAAGCCATGCAGTTCCAACAAGTCGTATTTTTTGACCAATTTAAAAATGATCATTTAATAAATGCTCATAATGAAAAAAAAAACTGACTCTGGTTCACCTTCCCTCAACATATTAGCCCCCTGGTTGGCCGCACGATCGCCAATGTTTAGTCTACGACTCTATGCCGGCTATGGGTCTCTATCGCTACAAGTCGCCAGAATTATCCAAATGTTCACATGACGACTTCTACAAATACCTCGAAACAGTCAGCCTCAGCTCAAGTTAGCTTCAATATGATTCTATAATAATTTTCTCTTCATTCGGCCTCCTTGATCATATGGTTATCGTCGACCTTATTTTTGAAGGTTTCCCAATAGACTGTAACAAACGAATAAAATATTCTTTATTTTTAGTGAAAAAGGTACCAAGATAAATAGGCACTATGATGCAACAGATGCCTGCAAGCGGAGGGATTAGGTCCACCAGAGTATCAATTGCATCCCAGTGTTTATCTGAATAGGATATTGAATTTAGGACAGGATAATAAGGAGTCTGGTCACCAGCCTCACCAGGTGTTCCATCCAACTGAGAGTGTGACCAGTGACAACTCAGTCCAAGACTACCCTGACTCTGACTGCCCTTGGTCTCAACCTCCGTCTAGAAACTCAGAATTGTATGATCCTTACCAGAAATCATACCTGAGAACTTCAGACTTGGCCCTGGTCAACAGCCTTGCCAAAGTTCTTTCCACGTACATCCCTGTCCAAGGGATGTTTGCCTTGCAACTTTGACTCCGACTGACATACTAGACATTTCGTCCAGTACAACCCAACTTACCAGTCTACTCTATGGCATTAAACGTGACCCATTTCTGATAACTGTCTACTGCCACCACGCTCTTCTGATTTGGTGACTTCTTCGTAATGGGGCGGTTTGAATCGACGTGCATCAAACCTCTTTTTCTGCTCTGCTTCGACTAAGTTTGTACACTGATTGGCTTCTTTCCTCAACTCTCGAAGATCCATTGGTCAAGAGTCGCTTGAATTTCTCCAGACAGTACTCCGTCTGATACCCCTCTGGGATTATACCCGAAAGGAAGATGAAATGGGCTCCTTTCAGTGGTTCTGTTGATGGTGCAATTTATTGCACTCTTAACTTTCTTCACATGTTGTTCACATGTGTTTTCGGATTTTCCAGCACAGGTTGCTGCTAATGAATTTAACACAGTGCAATTTAATCTTTCACATTGTCCGTTGGCTCTTGGTGTTGCAACATCATTCACAATGTTTTAATTTCATACTCCTGACAGAAGGCTTAAAATGTCTGAGACGTAAATGCGGTTCCTTTGTCTTTGTACTGTTTACAGACTCGAGGATACACAACTTGGTAAATCCATGATTTGTTGAGCTGTTGAATGAAGGACTTGGTGCACTATGAGTCCTCTGAAAACTTCCACCTTCCACGCCATGACCTGTCCGTCTCGTCTCGTACCTGAAACGGTCCTTTTTGTCTCTGCGGTGGCATATGGAGATCTACTTCGACTATGAGAACGTATTTCTCCTATACTTTTATGAGAAGATTTGTGTGGTGCCCTTATCACAGTACCTTGTCACTCTAACTTATCGCTGTACATTCACACTCGACTTCACACTGTTTTTCACTATTTAACCTTATTTTTCACTGGTTTAGTTTGAAAGGGGAATTGTTGCACGGCACGCGCTAATGATCCCACTTCTGATCTGTAAGGATAAATAAATCCAGTCTTTTCTCAATAATGATTATATTTTTTTAAATTGACAGAGTACGTATTTTAGAAGTATGTCACACTAAAATATATTTAATTCGAAAATAAAGAGTCAGCAACTGCTTAGGACGACAACCAGAGCAAAACTAAATCTGGTTCGCCTCTCCTCAAGATATTAGGCCCCTGGTTGGCCCCACGATCGCCAATGTTTAGTCTACTATTCTATGGCGACTATGGGACTCTATCGCTAGCTTACGATGTCATCTGGAAGTCCTGTTGATAGAAAAAATTTGATGTCTTTTATGTTTCGAGAAGTAATTAAGAACGTAGGCTGTGGCATAATGTGCCCAGCCCCCGAGAGTCTGAACTCTGAATTTCGTGCATATAAGTATAATATTCGTTTATTATTCTTGTATTGTTTACAGGGGTTTTCACATCGTCTACATCGTTTCAACGTACACGGAAAAAATAAGTCTTCGAAAATTTCATAGATTAGTGCTGGACTTTAGGATGGGCCATCATTTTCATGAAGTCTCGTATACTTCCTATAAAGGGGTTATAACTTTTCATGGAAAAATTATATAAAGTCATGGAAGTTTTCAAGCACAGTCAAGGAACAACCGTCTTGGAATTTTTATCAGAAAGATTACAAGAAAAATGTATACAGTCATGAAATGGTTATAAAAAACTCTTCATGTTTTAGAAGACTTGAATTGAATAAGGGCGTGATTCAGAAACGAAGAACTCGAATAG
>CAKNWW010294327.1:0-15236 GCA_932074435.1 Andricus kollari | reverse complement strand
TTTTTAATAACAAATTATAAAAATTAAAACTTATATAATGTTTATATAATAACTTGTACGATTTCTTGATAAATAATAACAATATAACATAAGTTTTGTAAACTTTTTGATTAAAAGAAACGTCTATTCATTGAATGCCCTCCATTAATTTCGTGATAATTTGATATTTATAACTTTTTACATTTTCAATAGTAGAATTCAATGTAAAAGATTATATTAGACTATTTGAACTAATTTTCAAATACAAGATTTTTTAGAAAAAGCTATTAAGAAATCAAATAAAAAATAATACTAGGATGTTAAAATTATCAGAAAAGTTAGTTTTTAATTTTCTCTTATTCTTTTAAGTAGTACCTTACTTTGCGAACATTTTTTCTTATTCTTCAACCAATTTCCTTCACACTTATTTCTTTTCCTGCCTCGACCCATATTTAGGTTCTTTTTATTTTAAGTAAACTTAAGCTATCCTATACAGAATATTATATGCTAACACTATTCTACAATAATGCTTCTGTGCATTATGTTCCTTAGGAGAGAATCAAAATAAACATATGCTTTTTTGTTTTGGTGTCCAGCTTGACCTTCCAATCGTTCGCTGTTATACAGACGTTGATATTGCAGGACGACATAGCACGCGTACGAGACAGCGCTGAGATCTTAAATCAATTGTGACTTTTAAACTTTAAAACATAATTGCCTGATATTTTCCAAAAAAACTTCCTTCAATCCTAACAAAAGTTTAGGTGACCGTTAATTTAAATTTCCTGAAAATTCGTTCGACTCTTGAAGCGTTTGAAACTTTCAATATCTAATTTATGCCATGAGAAGAATAAAAATCGTTGTAAATTTTTAGTGACAATTAATTGGAATTCGATGAATACCGTTAGTTTCGTTATATGATGGTGCATATTTTCTGAAATTTGTATTACAAAATTCCTATTATTGTAGAACTTGTGGCGAGTTGAACACAAAAAATTCGTATTTTGCGATTGCAGAAAAAAAAAACATTTTCTTGATTATTTCTAAACCTAATGAAGTTATCACATTTATTTATAGGACTAAAAATATGCGAAATAAAATTTCCTATTGGGATATGTCATTAAAAAATTAAAACTTGACATGAACAAAATATGTACCAAGGGCCAACTAAAACGACGGCGTTTCGGGCGTATCCTCTTATATATGGACCTTATACTGTGGGATTCGACCTGGTGTCCCAAAGTCTCCGTTAAGACACCTTCTTTGGGACCCCTGCCTGTCCGAATCTACTGAGGGGGGCAGGTTGGGGTGTTCAAGGATTTGTTGACCCGGATGCCATTCAGTTCTTGACACGGTGATCACATCGTAGCTTGGGAGCATGGGAACTCGTGCCCTCGATATTCCAGGAGGCTTTGCCATTACCTACTAGAAAGATCGCTCATCGTCTAGTGTCCGTCAGTTCCCCAGAGTACTCACCCCTCGCCTTGCAGCCCCTCAGGTTCACCTATTCCAGATCTACAGTATAATGAGATCCGTAAGCCCTCCCACCAGCTACAAGGTCCCGCGATCCCTAGGGAAGGTAATTTTTGGTAAGATGAGACCTTTTAAAATCTTCCGAGTATGTTAAATTCTTAGTCTTAACCAAACTTCCTCGGGGAAGATGTATTTTTAATACCTGGACAATCAGGATTAATTTTTAGTACGACGAGACCTTTTTAAAATCATCTGGGTATGTTATATTCTTAGAACTTAACCAACATTCCTCGGGGAAGATGTATTTTTAATACCCGGACTACCAGAGTTAATTATTCGTACGAAGAGTGCTTCACAAAGTCATCCATTTCAGTTCCTAAGAAAACTTCCCGGGGAAGATGTACTTTCAATACCTGGACTACCAGGATGCCCTAATGGAATGAGAACTTCAAACATCCAGTGAAGTCTATTACATTTTTATTTGGACCGGAACTTCCTCGGGGAAGAGGTATTTTTGACACCTGGACTACCAAAATTAATTGTTAGATCGACGAGATCTTGATAAAAGACATAAAGGTATTTTAAATATTATTTCTTGAACTAAATTCCCAGACGAAGATGTATTTAAAGCGCTTGGACAACTTTAAAAAATAATCCGGTTATCTTACGTTTCATTTTTTAAACCAACTTCCTCGAGGAAGAGGTATTTTTAACACCTAAAAACACAACTTTCGACGAATAACAATATCAAAATCATTTTAACAATAAATTTTCATGAATAAATTGTATCCAATACTTAAATAAATATTTAAAACAAAGTTCTCTTTGGGGGTTTTATTTGGCATCGTCAGTAATAACATACACATATCGCTAGCTGTTGCTTCATTATGTAAAGAAACCACCTCCCTTTACCGATCTTTGCGCTATTTCACAAAGAAACATCGCTCTTGTATTCATAAATTGTCTGCCCGCAGTTGCACGCTCTGAAATTAGCGTTCTTCTGACAAAATTTCATTCTGGAAAATTCGCGTTCTGGAAATCGACTCCCTTCCGCAATATTGGGCTTTACAATTCATATCCTTATTATGGGTTCAAAGTATCACGATATTTTAAATATGGTGTAATTTATAATTTCTTATTAAAGATAACTTGAAAAATTTATTTCACTTAAAAGCAAACCTAAACTAAGGATATGAGTGGTAAAGCCCAATATTTGGAAGTTCGACTTTGTAAGCGACTAATTGAAAAACAATGATAATATTCGAACTTTCGAATTTTTAATATTTAAATTATACAAAGAAAGGAATTTAAAAATATCCTATTCTAAAAACGACATGCATTTCAGCCAACTTCATAGCGTTACCACCCTGCCAACTTCATAGCGTTACCACTTACCTTAATGCTCGCTTCATGCGTAACCGCTGGTTACTCATGAAGTAAGCGAACTAACCAAAAAGCTGCCAAGTCGAGAGTATTCTCGAGCTTGCACAGACCGAATCAATTCTGTCCAAAAGATTTTTTTAAAAAATAATTCTCAATATATGTGCGAGAAAAGACAAAAATATTTCATATAATCTGAAACTCGATTATTTACGAACTTGAACTACCAATTACAGAAAACCTTTATGTTTCTCTCCTCTTAAAAGTGTGTGGAATCCCACGGCATATAAAAGCAGTGGATGAAAGCAGAAACTCATAAGAGTGAAAGAGACGGACAGATCTATTTGTCTCTTTCACTGTCATGAGTTTCTGCTTTCATCCATTGCTTTCATTTGCCATGGGAGTCCACCATCATAATAACATAATCAATGGCGATCAGAAATTGATTGTTACGGTCACCTCGGTCTCCTACTCTTTGTCTCTGATGTGGAACGTGGGTCGCTTCATGTCATCGTTAGTCGGCGCTAAAGAGTTCAGTGCGGTGAAAATTACGTTATTAAATACGGCCGAGGGTGGCGCTGGCTGTACTTTTAGGCCGACGTGATGTACTAGAACAATGGAGAGAATTTTGCCGAAAATTTCGCCGTACAGCTTTTTAGACTGAAATTTCATCAAGTTTTTTTTTGTGATGTACGAGAATAATGGAGAGAATTTTGCCGAAAATTTCGCCGAACAGTTTGCCTTGCGAATTTTGATGGTTTCAAGAAAATAAAAAACTTTGCTTATCATTCCTGGAAAAATTTAAATTATGTTTTATTTGGTTTTAAGAGAATAATATTTAAAAATGATTCTCTAAAATTTCGAAAAATAATGTAGAAAATTTTAAAGCAAAATTTTTCAATTCTGCACGTTTACAAAATTTTACAAAAAATTTGTGTTAGTTTAAGAAATATTAAGAAGTTTCGCAAAGATTTCATAAATTTTCAAACAAAATGTCGATTTCAAACGACATGCATTTCAGCCAACTTCATAGCGATACCACTTACCTTAATGCTCACTTCATGCGTAACCCGTGGTTACTCATGAAGTAAGCGAACTAACCAGAGAGCTGCCAAGTCGAGAGTATTCTCGAGCTTGAGCAGACCAAATATGTCACTCTTTATTTGCACGGAGTGAATTGCAGTGCTGTGGAGTGTGGGTAGAAAAGAAGAGGAAGAAGGAGAATTGGAGGTGGAAGTGCACTAAATGTTTCGGTTGGGAATTTCTCCTAGCTGGGCATGTCTGGTTTAAGTGTAAAAATTCAAAAATTGAATTCGGCAAATTGTGAAATTTAGGGAATGAGGGGGGGGGGGCATTAGGATGGGGAAGTAAGGGGGAACGAGGAGAAGGAAGCTTCTGCAGACTCTTAACCCTCCTAGTACCAGGTGGGGTCGGATCCGACCCCATGTTTCATTCGGTCTAGGCTAGCGCATGCGTGGAAAGGAGGAACGTCTCTTCCGCTTGGGTAACCTTTCCTTCAGTCTCGCTCTAGCCATCAGAGAAGCTACTTACTTCCGATGCATGAAATTTCAACGACAAGTGTGTGGGCAACACAAACAAATATTATGTCCCCAATGTTCTTCTCAAAAAGAAGAAGATACTTTAGAGATAAGCGAAAATATTTCAAATGGTTCTTTACTATTTTTTCATATTGTTTACCAAATTATGCAAATTTTGTTTATTTTTTCGTCTTTTTGAGATTAGATGTAGATGTTACCATGATCGTGAGTGGTTAAAACATTGTAAGTAGAACACCTCCAAGAATGCAGAAATCAGATTTGAATAGCGGCTTTTAGGTCATATGGAAGAAGTCTGAATTCGAAGTATTAATGGAAAAATTAATTAAAAGAGTTTTATTTTGCTGTATTTTGATAATAAACGATTTTGTAATATTAATAAAAGAGTTTTTGTGCAATAAAAAAAGGTGGGGTCGGATACGACCCCACCTGGTCTTTTGGGTCTCTAATCCCCACCTGGTACTAGAAGGGTTAACCCTTTCATTTGTTGAAACGGAATAAATAACCGTTACTAGTTTGACATTTCTTTACAATTTGAATTTTCTCTGCCGCGGCTTCAATTGTTTTGAATGACTGCGCGACCTCCAAATTTTTTCTGATTAAATTTTATATTTATGCAGACTGTTTTTATGATAAAAGAAAGATTTACGCCATTGAACGATTTGATTTATAAATCTTTTTCTCTCTCTAATAAAATGGACTACATTAATGTAATAATGTAGAATGTAAAGACCAGTAAAAAATGCTAAACAACTACTAACATATTGACACCTTTATTCCATAGTGTCCCAAGTCGCGTTTGGTCGGTATATCGCTCATCGTCACGTGTAGGGTCAGTGTAGCTCTGTATCCAATTGTGTTTTGTATTAATTAAATAAAAGTGTTCTTTTTATTGAAAAATGGCTAATGGCCTGACCGATTATTTTGATATTCGTCCTAAAATTAAAATGAGTCCCAGAATTTCTTCAGTTCTTACTATGACGCGAGGAAATTTATTTTCAAAATTTTTGTATTTGTCATATTTGCATTTAAACCTTTTCTATTTTCTTTACATACACCATTATTATTCTCTTATAAATACTTTTAACATTTCAGGAACTATCGGAAGTACAAGTTTTCAAAACCGTGCTTCTACATTGCTTATTCATCATAGCTCTACCAGTAATATGCTTTTTTACGAGTAAGACGTTTTTATTCGATGGTATGTTTAATTCAAATTAATTAAAGATCAATGCATTTAAATGACAACACACGAATTTCCTGCAACCACTGTTAAAGGCCTTACATAGCAACTATCTAGTGACATGTCGTTTAGACGCGTCGATATATGGGTAGGGGAGAACGGGGCGAGATAAGCAGTTATAATTTTTAGTGAAATATTTTCAATATATAGTATTTTTTTTAATGTAAGTGGTTCGTTGCATTTTTGGATCCTTCATGTATCAATTTCATAAAGGACGAAGTGTTCCAAAAATAATCATTACTTTCAAAATATGAAAGTCATAAACTGTGCACATGTCTCATCTCGCCCCAGCTCTGGGGCTAGATGATACACGCGGACTATTTATTACTTTTTATTAATAATAGATAGCCCAGGAAATAGGTACTTTTGACTGAAAAAATGATAAACAGATGAGAATTGGTAATATAGTACTTTTCGATATCTTGAAAAATATAATATGTTTGCTATCACCCCCCACTAAGCTTCGTTGCCATTTTGTAAAATGGCGCCCAAAATTCGTGTTTTTACCAATATCTCCTGTTGAGTGCATCCTAGGAGAAAAAAGTCTAAACAGAAATGATAGTGCATGAAATTTGCTACGACTCTTGTGAAAAACCTTTTTTTGTAAAATAAATATTTTCAGAGTTAAGTGCAATGTTAAGTGTAGTGAGATATAAAGACTGCATAAATGCAAAGAAGCTCACCGGCACGAAGAGGAGTCATGTAGAGGTTACATGAACGTTGGATCAATATGGACCCGGGATATACTCATAAAACTCCTCAGTATTCAAGAGATTAGGTATCCTTTTTGAGCAAACACGGATATGAACTCTTTATCTGCTAGAAGAAGAGCAAAATTAGGGTGGTCCAAAAATTCGTCTTTCGGTTTTTGGTGATACCCCCCCCCCCCCCCCCCCATTTTGGTCGCTTACCTGAAAAAGAAATTCCGTAATTTTTTTCAACGTTATCCCTTACCCCCGGGCTTTTGAAATTAACATGGGGTTTTAAATGGGAAGAGCTCAATTTTCAAAAAAATGGAAAAAAGAAGTACGTGTTATAAATTTTGTGTGAATTAAAGTATTGCCACCTCTTAAGGACTATTTAAGGAATAATTTCCAGCCAATAGCTTTTAATTTTGACGAACTTGAACCCCTTTAATTGTGCCCGGAATATGCCCCAAAAAATGCAAAATAGCAGTTTTCTATCAAATTCATGCTAAAGCCGGTATTTAAAAAAAAATTTAACATGAATAATTTTTAATCGATAAGTGACGAATTTTAAAGTATATTTTAAATCACTTTAAATTGTTTAAACAATTATTATTTGTTTAAACAATTTTTTCCCCTTGTAAAGCGTGAAAAATTATTACTTCCTGGAATTAATAACAAAATTAAAGGAATTTAAGATTATTAATGATTATTAATTGTTTAAATAATTTCAAAATATCCTAAGCAAAAAAATATTATTCTTAAAATTCGTTAATTGTGTCATTAATTGCTGAAAAGAATAAATTTTCATGATTTAGAGAAAACAATGTTTAAACAAATAAAAATTGTTTAAACAAATTCACGTTATTTTGAAAATTGCTAAATATTCTGTAGAAAAAAATATTACTCTTAAATTCCTTTAATTGTGTCATGAATTCCAGAAAGCAATAATTTTTCACGCTTCACAAGGGGAAAAAATTGTGTAAACAAATCAAAATTGTTTAAATAATTACCAAACATCCTTCAAAAATATATTTCTTTCAACATTGTTTAATTGTGTCATTATTTCCAGAAAATAATAACTTTGTATGATTTTAGGGAGAAAAAATTGTTTAAATAATTACCAAATAAGTAAAAGAAGAACTACTACTCTGGTCATTCATCAGCTTTGTACAATTTATTCAGAATGAAAATAACTTTTCACGATATACAGGGGAAAAACTGTTTAAACAAATAAGAATTGTTTAAACAATTGAATTCTTTTTAATATACTTTAAAACTCGTCACTTATCGACTAAAAATAATTCATGTTAGAAAATTTAAAAAAAAATACCGTCTTGAACATGAATTTGATAGAAAACTGCTATTTTGCATTTTTTGGGGCATTTTCCGGCCAAAATTAAAGAGGTTTGGGTGTTCAAAATTGAAAACCATTGGGTGGACATTCTTTCTTAAATACTCCTCAAGAGGTGAGAGTATTTAGATTCACAAGAAATGTATAAAAAGTAAACTTTTTTCCATTTTTTTTTAAATCGAGCTTTTCCCAATTAAAACCCCATGTTAATTTCAAAAGCCCGGGGGCACGGGTTAACGTTAAAAAAAACGGAAATTCTTTTTCCGGAAAACGACCAATAGGGGGTGGGGGGGGGGGGGTCACCAAAAATCAAAATTTTACACGTATAAATTTGGACCACCTTAAGCAACATCCTCCAGCAAACATAGCACCCGCTCTAGCAAGGCCACCTTTGCAGGTAGCCGATAATTCCAACATGAGAAGTAGGAGTTCACACATCTACCAAAAATTGGTTCTCAGGATGGACAAATTAGCTGCAGCTAATATTGCTCTCCCCGATTTGCACCCCAAAGATGTTAATCTCTGGAATCTGAACTATGTAGTTTACGAGAAGGCGGTCTCCCTACTTAGCGACAATAGAAGTAACGATACTTCAGAACGCCTGAGTAAGACTCACAAGCGTATTGCATAGCTTCAGTTTTAAATTGAAACAGCGAGACGGCATGCCTCAAATGTTCAGTGCGCGATTAGCCACATAAGATCAAATAAAAAATTCACTCCAAACTGTTGAACATCAAGCAACACCGAACGCAAAAAATAAGATCTCTTTCAACAACGAAACAGCGCCTTGAACGGCGAGTAAAGTGGTTTCAGGAAAATTCCACCTTTTCTACTCATCCTTCCCGTCTGCTCAATAAAACGTTAAGTGCCGTTTAAAATCCGCTTAGTCGAGAAGAGATTCAAATCTTCTGGGAGCAAGTATATGGAGATACTTATCAGTTAAATGAAGACGCTTCAGATATATCACTCTTTCGTAACTTTTCCAAAGGTAAAGGTTACAAGGTCCAGAGGAAGAGTGTCCACTAATTACTGCTGAAGAAGTAAAGAAAGTTATCGCTAGAAATAAGAACTTTTCAGCGCCAGGGCCAGATAAAATCAACAAATTTTGGTGGAAGAAGTTCACTTCTACGCACTAATATCTAGCTCATATATTCACTACTTTCTCAAACTGAGAACAACCCATCCCGCAGTGGCTAGTTGAAGGATGCACGGTACTGATCCCTAAGACCACAGATTTGTCAAGTCCAAAGAACTACAGGCCCATAGCTTGTTTAAACACGAGCTACAAGCTATTTAGTGGCATCCTCAAAGAGAGGATATTAACATCTATCGAGTCGGTATAAAGTGCAACAGTTGAACAACGTGGATGCAAGAGAGAGCTGGCAGGTTGCAGGGAGAACCTGTTAATAGGCAGGTGTATTATCTAGGATTCGATTAGGTATCGACGCAATCTGTCCATGGCTTGGATTGACTACCGTAAGGCATTCGATAACACGAACCATTATCTACTTATTAAGCTCCTTGATTGCCTGAAGGCGCATCAAAAAATAAAGAGATGCATAAAAGAGCTTATGCTCTTGTGGCGGACAAGATTTGTTATAACATCTGACAAAAGACAAGAGACTTCAAGCTATATCACATAAAAGAGGGGGGTCTTCCAAGGAGACTCTCTATGTCCGATACTTTTCTGCATCTCCCTCTTGCCTCTATCTATTGTGCTTCGAGGCATAAGCTCTAGATACCTACGTGGCCCGCCGAACACAAGGGAATATAAGGTCAAACACCTTTTAAACATGGACGACTTTAAGTTTTTGCTTCTTCAAAAGAGGACATTATCGTCCTTGTGGCGGCGTAAGCAGGTAATCTAAAGCGATTGACATGAACTTTGGATTGGACAAGTGTGCCTCCGTCCACCTACACCAAGGAAGACTAGAAACTACATCATCACGTCACGATCAGGATGTTTAACTGATAGGCGTATATACCATTCAACATCTTTGTGATGGAGAATCATATACATGCCGTTCCTATACTGTTCTACACGTTTGGTGCAGTAAAATGGAACGTCAATGAGTTGAATCAACTTGACGAAAGCACACGCAATATGCTGAAAATTGAATATACCTGCCACGAGATAAAGGGGGTAGAGGCTTGCTAACCTTGGAGTGTCTTCATAGAAGGACGTTTCTGGCTATAGCCTGCTCAGTTTAAAAAAGCACAGGTTGTCTTATGCGACTCGTACATCAACATGAAGTCGTCAATGTACAGGAAGCAGATCATTCGCTTCTACTAAGAGAACTTACTGACAAGCCCCTTCATGGTAAATTCCACGGCATCATACATAGAGAAAAGCTATCGATGGGTCTGTCCAACATGTTTCTCAAGTCCGCTGGATTGATATCGGAGAATGAGGGATTTCTTTTTGCCTGTCAAGACGGCGTTGTAAACACTTTAGTTTACCGCGAGCGCGTAATGAAAGTACGTGTAGGCGATACCGACTGCCGAGCGTGCAAGCAAGAGCCAGAAACACTTGGACATGTTCTCATTGGATGCTCAAAGTATGCATCCTTACGTAACAAGGCCACAAAATCTTGTAGTTCTCATAATCGACTGCCTTGGACGTATGAAAGTTTTATTTCCTTGTCAACTCAACAAGATTCCGGCTTCCCACCGTCAGGCTCAGTCCATCGCGAGCCGGATGCAAAAGGCTGTTTTTCTGGGATCACTTAATCTGATCCGTCAACACTATTCTTCATAACATTCTACAAAGATTGGCAGCTCTAAAAAGGTATCCAGAGGTGAAACTTTCATCTCTAACTTGCCGTCTGCTCTGTAAGGTCACCCGCAGCGTGGGACCAGACTCCAAGGAACAATGTTGTACTTAGTCTCTTGCGTAAATTTCCCGCTCTTGCTTACCTTCTAGGACAGAAGGAGCAGGAGTGGATGACGTACACGTTCCGGTTGCGTCGGGATTGGTTGCTTGAAGGAATCATCAGCGTAGCTTCTGGAACCTACAACATCTCAAAATAATAATCTCACTGCACTCTCTTATTATGAGATCTCCCCACTACTCCACCACTATGCAAGCTCCTTTGCACTCATTAACGTCCTCAATGTATTAGTGTACTCTGTATGACGCCAAGCGCACGTAAAGTTTCACTTCTACCGTGTGGCCGCACTGCCACACACATTTTTTTCTCTATGTGAATGAAACTCAGTGGAATTTTTCAAATCAAACAGAAAGTTTTAGCGGTGCCGGAAAGTTTTTAAAACTTAAAGACTTTTTTTATGTTTGAAATTTATTCTATGGGTTAAAAAATTGTATATTTTGTTGTGCTGTTATAGGTAGAAAGCAAGAATCTAACATTGAAAACTATGAAAAAAAATTCGTGCTGAATAAAGGAATTAGTTTTTAATTAAGGAAAAATTAATCGTTTGGATTCGGCTAGATTAAGATTTATTTTTAAAAAGTAAAAAAATATTTTGCCTAAAACTTATTTAGTTTAAATGAAAATAACACATGATCATTTTATATTTTAAAAACTATTTTTTCTACTTACAATTTTCATGATTTTTGCCACTTTTGTGATTTTCAAATTGCTATTATCAAACATAAGAATTGTCTGTAAACAAAATACAATCATGTCTTGCGAATCTAATTTAAACTAAATAAGTATCAGAAAACAAAATTTTCATCTTTCTAAAAATCAATTTTAACTAGCCGAATCCAAAAAAGTAGTTTTTCCTTTATTAAAAAAAGAATTCCTGTATTCAGCAGGAATATTTGTCGTAGGGTTATGGCGACCCCATCGCCCGAGAGCTCCGGCTCTTGCACACAGCCACGTTGCATTTGACTAACTCCCCAATGCAACGAACTATGTGGTTACGTCACCAGTATCGCGCAGTGCCACCCAATATAGACATATCTCGGATGGAGGACATGGTTCATTTGTGAGTAGAAATAGGACCGAACCGAGGCATCATTACCTGTTGACCGCCGCAAAGAGTATACATGCAGAGGCTACATGAACGTTGGGTCAATATGCGCCCGGAATATTCTCATACAACGGCTCAGTATTTAAAAGATCAGGTATCCTTTATACGCAAAAAGGGATATGAATCTGAACCGTGCAATAGTTGCACCCTTATATCTGCACCTTATTCACCAAGCCCCCTAAAAATGCATGAACTACCAATGGCACCTTGGATAGCCGGGGAAATGAATCTCTTAGGTCCATTACCCAGCAGCGACTATATCTTCGTCATAGTAGATTATTACAGCAGATATAAAGAAATCAAAATTTGTTGTGTAATCACTAGTGCTGCAATAATAAAAATACTACAAGAAATATTTCGTCGCCTGGGTTATTTACCGCAAATAATAGCAAACAGTTTGTTAACACGAGGAATTTAGATCCTTTTGTAACGACTGTAGAATTTCACTCTTCCACACAACTGCCTTTTGCCCTCAGCAAAACGGCGAAGTAGAAATAAAAATTGGGGTATACTGAAGCGATTGCGAATCAGTCAAATTGAAGGAAACAATTTGAAGGGAAGTATGCTAGAGTACCTAATGATGTACAATAGTACACCCCATATCATTACCGGAAAGACACCATCGGAGAGCTTCTTTAGAGTGCAATTCAGGGATAAAATTCTTGAACTTGGAGACATAAACACTAGAATAGATAATTCCGAAGTAAGAGATAGGGATAAGGAACAAAAAGATAAAGAAGAAATGGAAATCGAAGGACAAGCCGATTATTAACTATTAACTACTATTAACCAGTATTAACTCCAGTTTAGTGTCGTCATTAATGTAACGAAGAATTAACGAATTGTGAAATGTAACGGCGAAATGAAGAATTGCCCATTTGCTAATAATTAATCAAATTGATCAAATATGGTAGAGATGCAGTGTATGTACCTGACTGTACCTGCGCACCCCCCGACCCTGGGAGGTCATTGTCTCGTGCGAACATGCGATAGTGGAGATAAGCAATGCCCGATCGCCGACTAGAGAGGATGTGACAGCGGGCCCTTTGATAAGTGTGTGTACGTTGCCGCGCCAGTGTGTATGGATAGTACATTTGGATATATAATTTTAGAGTGAACATAAAGGAACACTTATTTTATACTTTCATTAACATTTTTTTTATTTGTTATAATCATTCGAAGATTACCTGCGAATTCTTAAAAATTGACATATTTTTTTCAAAATGTTGTATTTTACAAACGAGTATAGGTATTCAGGATTTTATTTTATTTTTCTTTCAAACTTTTTCTCGGGAGAATCTATTTTTCATCATCACCCATGACTAGGTCAAGTGCCTGATGAGATAAGGATGTTATAACTTAACTTAATATGATGTTTGAAATCTTTTGCAATGATGTTATAGGTACAGAATTAGGAGCATGATCTAGTTTGAAGTTCATCTTTTACCGCTGTTATCCTTACACAGCGGCCGCGAGCATTGAAGGTGACAACAGTCACATCTGGATGCTTTCTTAGAGCTACCATCTGTCACTCAATAGGTTTTTAGTGGTTTGCTTCCTGAAGGTCTAGGTAGTTTCTTACAATGCGACAAGTGTTTAATAAAAACGACTTCTGAGGGTTCTGAGCTGCTGTCAATACCCTACTCACTTCTAAATGTTCAAGATGTTCAGTACATCGTGCGTGCACGTTGCATGTAACCGAAATCACAATAGGATGCCTTAGTTCGCTATACTTATGGATAGCAACATCCCAATATAAGATGTAATCTTTGTTTTCTAAGACGGACACTAGAATGTGTCTATAGAAAGGCATCCATTCTCTTAAGAGTCCTAGGTTCAGGGTAAGTTATTGATATATAATGCTCTCTGCATCATTATACCTGTGCGTACATTCTCTCTGTGCCATTACGCGACAACCATTAATAATGTGCTCGATAGATTCGTTGTTATCTCCAAATCATCGGCACTGGTCAATCACGTCTTGATGTAACACGTTTTTGCGATAATTTCTAGTCCTGGCAACCCTGTCCTGAATCGCAATGACGAATCCTTCCGTTTCTGGAAACAAGATGCCCTTTTTCAGTCAAATATTGAATGCCTCACTATCCACTTCATGTTGATCTGACGTTTTGGGGTGCTCGCCGTAGATGACTTTTTTTCTCTATTGCATTTGTAAGAGGCGCCTTCTTAGCTTGAACTGATCTCGTGTCGAAACCTTTGTCACGTTTCTTTGCGAAATCTGCCATCTCTTTTTCCAAATGAAGGCGCCTCTATGGTTTCGGCCCTGATATTCAAGGCCTTCTCTGAAGACAAATTCAAAAGCGTGTAATCGTCTGCGTTGCAGCGTCAAGGTTTTTGAGTCAGAAGAAAAGCTATTTGTTCCTCTGTTTCAACAAAAACGCCATCTCTTCGTTAGTCCTCAGCACACAGTACCAACTTAGTGTTCTTGCCATCTACTCTTTTTGTGAATGACAGTTCACTCCCCTGTTTTAAAAGTAGGAATTCTGGACTGCCAGTCTTTTTAGCATAGAGGTCGCTTCCACGGTGCAAAACTTTGATGAGCTAACCTCTGGACATTTCGTATTAGCAGATGTTATAAGGAGTCGCCAAACATTACGTAAGAATTTCTAGGTCATTTCAACTCCTTCCCCCCATCCCCATATAAGCATCCGTAAAAATTTTGTAGACCCCCCTCGAGTACGCAACAGAAACATTTTTCGAGAGTATAAAGTTCCAGTGTATGCAGCATTCCTCATTTTCGACAATTGACTATTTCCCTAGGAGCGTTTGGCGGAGTGGTATTAGAGCTAATGCCGTTAAAGTGACAAAGATGGTAATAAATCACTCTTAGTGTCGCATTGTGCCTTTGGATGTAGGTCGTTCCCTCATGAGTTTGACAACTAGATAGTATGTGTGCTAGATGCTCAGGGTGTGCATGACACGCTCTGCAGCTATCATCGGAAATGTCTTTGTTCAAAATGTGGTGAAGGTATGCTAAAGTGGAAATGACACCGTCTTGACACGCCAAAATGAAACCCTCGGTGCCCGATTTCAATCCGGGTGATTTAAGGAAAGCAAACGTTAGCTCATACGACATCGACTGACCCTTCACATTTATGTGGAAGATGCCGTGCATCTTCTTGTCGAGGAACCTTCAGCTCTTGAATCGGGGCCTTCATATGTTAAGTCTTGATGACGTGTTTGTAAGATCTGACTAAATAATTTGAATAAGTACTTACGCACTTGTTGATGTTTAATCAAAATCAGTTTTTGTTAGCGTATTCGGAAATCCACAAATTAACATGTTTACAGTAGTTAAGCTACCCCCATGACCCCCTCCTCATAGTTAAGTATTTACGACGTGGTTTGAACAACTGATTCATTAGTTTGAATAAGTGAATAAGTTCAGTTTGTAGTATCCTAATACGAAAATCATCAATTGCGTTTTTTACAGTAGCTAAATAACCCAAACACTCACACTTCCCCTAGTGTAGTCTTGACGACGTGGTTAATAAGACCGGATTAGTTAGCCGAAATTCTCGAGTGTCGGTGGAGCTCCTCTAGCGCGC